>CAEMYA010000025.1:1284728-1300117 GCA_903131615.1 Diplodus sargus | reverse complement strand
AAAGAGGGGGGGGGCTGAAAGTAAAACATTTGCACTCTGTTCCTGTCCTGTCTCTTTCCTTGTAATTTAACTTTAAGTACCAGTGATGCATCCACGGGTTCAAATCTGCCTGGCCACCCCAAGTGCCAACCCATTCCCCCAAAGCATGATTAGCTATTTGCCAGATGATAGACGGGACCCCAGTTCAAACCAAATTTGACAGTACTTTCGATGTATGACTTTTGTATGGAGCCTGCTTTCAGTGAGGACTTAAAGGGTAACTCCACCAATTTTACATATTGAAGTGTGTTTGCAGGCCTTTGGAAATTATACTACATATTCCTAAAAAGTAGTAGTAGCCTTTTGTGGCTCCAGAGGAAGCTGCATGCAGTCTTTGCATGTAATAAATTGCCTCCAGTGATCAGTGGATAAGCAGCATTATGGCTAATGGAGACACTAGGTTTTAAAAAGAAAGAAGAGTGTGCGTACTCCCACACTTCTACTGTAAAGAATCGTTGGATTCATCATTGGCCAGTCGAAAAAATCTGAGTAATCAAGGCAGCAGAATCAGAGTTAGTGTTGTTTTTATTTCGCACATATCTCAAAAACTGGTGCCTACATTACCCACAATGCAACTTGAGCACAGTTTAATTTTTTTTTTTTTTTACTGTAAACAGCCTTTAAGCTTTAATTCTACTCAGTTTTTTTTCCTTTTTAGCGCTGCCAAGATATTCACTTAAGTCTCTTATTTTTCTTTCAGACTGTGTTACTTCACAGTTGAGAGCATGTATTTTGTTTCTGCGGATGTTTCTAGAGGCACAAATCTTTTCCACACATCTGTGAATTTTATGCGCTTGTAAAAACTTTTTTTTTTAGACAGTCACACACTTGAATTCCTTGTGCACATTTTAATAGGCTCACAAAAATGATTTACAGCGGCAGACTGTGAGCTGAATATCATCTCACAACAAACTCTGAGGCTTTTAGACCCCGTGTTAGAGGCAGGATCCCTGTCAGAGCCTGTTTTGATCCCATACTTTTCACAGCCCTGATCTTCTACCAAACAATATCAAAATCTCCTTGTGTTTTTCAAGTACTTTGAAATTCGACGCAATGTCCACATTGGAAAATTTGTGGAATTATCGTTATACCCGTGCATGAATGACAACATCACTAAAGCAAACCAATTCTGATGTTTTTTCAGTGTGTGCTGTCAGGTTTGAAGTCTAGGGAGGGCCCTGTGCATTCTCAGAACAAGCTTTGCTTGAAGCTTCCATTAAAGAATTATTGAAGAAGTGAAATGTTTTATTCAAATCTTGAAGAAACAGAAAAGTCTGAAGTCTACTCTGTCTCTGGCCTAGATTAAATGATGAGTGTTTCGGTAAACAACAAAAGGCACATTTTCCACTGTTACAGGGAGCGGTACTGGGATTCAAAGAAATGTCAATGTAATGATCAAAAACTGACCTATATGTAGCACGCAGCATGTCAGTTATCAAGCTTATAGTAGAAGGGGTTCCCTAACGGTGTGCTGTCACATGTTTAGTCTGTTTGTGGTGGGCATTTCCATTTCTTGTCATCTGTCACTGAAACGCGACGGTCACGTGCCTGTTGCGTTGTATTGTTGACACGCACAGTATTGCTGCTAGGGGTCCCTCGATCAAAACAATGAAAACAAATGACGCAGTTTGATGAAGTTAGGGATCGCGGGAGCTGATTGATGAACAACCACGCGTTACCAGTGTTGAAAATCTACCTGACGTAACTCAGGCAGACACGTTAACGCATGAGGTAATGCATTTAGGTCTCATTCGTGTTACGATTAGAGGTGTTTTTGTCGCCTTCTTTGCTCACTCTCTCATTTGATGTTTTGCAGACAGGTATAGAAAACAGGCGACTAAAATTAAATTCACCACTACCTTGTTTTTTTATGATTTGAAACATTGTGCATGAAACAGTAACATTTTGTTGCATCTTGGCTGTTTGCTCACACAACGCAGTTTGGGGGTCTGAAAACACCGCTCTTTCTGTCATCGGCTAAACTGGCAAAACACAATTCCGGCGAGCGATGTGACGACACAGGGCTGCTTCGCGCGCGTGTATTGCATTTTCAGCCTCGTAACTACAGCAGAAGGAGGACATCAAGAACAATGGCATGTGATCGAGCTGTGTTTGTGCTGCTGACTATATATATGTATATATATATATATATATATACATATATATGTTTTTTTTACGTTTTTAATGCGGATATATTACAGATTATATCATTAACTGATTCACTTCCTGTTTGAAGCATCACTCTGCCTGCCGTGCTCAGATTATTAAAAGTCATCAATACTAAGTATTGACAAATATTATTTTGATATTCGGTGTGTACCATGAATGTGCCCTTTTGCACTACAGAATCGTACAGAACTATTGACAATATGGAAGCGGACTGGACGGAAGCAGGGTGACGAGGCTTATATTGATCCCAGTAGAGACTCATTGGTCCTCACAAGCTCATTAAAGCGTAAACTTTCTCTGAGCTCTCTGAGAGTAAAAATATGATTGAGGTCATACATCTCTCGGCTGTAGCAATCACTGCTTTGTCTGTGTCGATGCATCTGTGTCATTCGCACAGTTGAGTTCATTACAAGTGCTGTTCACACATCCAATCGTCCTATGTATAAAACTTGTGTGAAAGAGAGCGAGCGAGAGAGAGAGAGAGAGAGAGGGAATCTGTGTGGCAATCTAATCTATTCTAATCTATTAGCTGGTTACAGCGGTGTGTTACAGAGAGCAGCTCTGAGTCGATGAACAGGGTGACACTCTGGAGTGTGTACCCGCGTGTGTTCATTTCTCTGTGTGAACCCACGGCACACAGCTGTATAAAAATAATTTGCCTTTGTGTGTGTGTGTGTGTGTGTGTATACAAGAGAGCGCGCTTCTGTGTGCGCCTGCACGTACAGTATGCGTTTGTCACGGGGGAGAGTTTTTCGGCCATCTGAGCCCTGCTGTCTGTCTCTGTCAAAGACCCACATTATTTTCTTATCTGTTCCTCATTAATCCCGTACAAGGGAACTCATATTGATGACTATCTCGTTCACGTTGTGATGAATGAACTTTCTGAGCAATTGGTTTTTTAATGTTTTCTCGCAATCTTTTCTCTCGGAGGTCACACTCCAGGGTTGCTTCCACCGGCTTATTGAATCCCGATAAATGACGTGAAAACCGTGGACTTTTCAGGGGGATGTACTCTGATGTACTACTTCAGAAAAGTGCAAATTTGGATGCACCTTTACCTTTAAGTTTCGCTGCAGTGTGACCCGACATTGCCAGTCTGCGAGTTTGATAATGAGGAACGTATTCGATATGAGTCACACCTAGCTGTTTACCCAGAAACTTTCCATGCGCCGGCATGATTTTATTGGGTAGATGAATAAACAAAAGCCAGCTGATTGATTTGCTTTCATGAAGCAGCTGTCAGCCACACTATGACCCGAACTGCCGGCGAAAAAACCCTTCAAGTTTCAAATTGTTTTTCAAAACTCGGTGCGGGGCTGTTCAAAGTAATGCATTTTTCAAGTTCACTCTGGATGTGTCAGTTTGATGGGTTTGAGGTACTGCATCAATTCCCACAATGAATCAAAGCAAAACTTTGAATGAGTGCAAAGTGTGTAAATGTGCTGTGACAGCTTACAGTGCTTGTCTGCTTGTCACTGGGTGTGTGAGTGAAGCCCAGCTCCTCTGGGGGGGGGACGAAAACAGAGCAGATAAGTGTTGACACAGGGTGTTAGATGAAGTGCTTCTTATAAAAGCATGCATGTTTGCCGAGCGCCATCACGGAGTCACAGTGACCTTTTTTCACAATCCACTGTTGGATTGTATTGGTTTTGTCGCCCCACCAGAATATTAACAAATCAATTGGACGCGTTCGGGCCGATACTCGCGATCGATGATGAACAAAAAAGGAGGGATTTTGAAATCTCAGGGTTGTGTTTTTATTCATGCCCCAGTTAGAAAGCATATCAGAGACATTCCCCCCAAGAAGTTGATTATAAATTGACAGAGTTTTCTAGAACAAAGGAGAAGTCTTAACGTTTTGAAACAGGCCACTGGACCATGACATAAATTTTCTGCGAAGGTGTGGGTGGGGATTTTTAATTTATTCATTCACACGTCCAATTAAAACATCCCGATTGTCCAACTGCAGATGTGCTGCGAGCTGTAGATCATTGATTTTTATCAGAGTTGTTAGTGGTGCCGTGTTCTGCTGAACAAGCCCCCACCTCCCCCCCCCCACCCCACAGTCTCTCCCTCTTGCAGCTTGTGACCACTGCTCTAGATTTACTCCTAATTTGCTTAATTGAAGTTAGCCTGCGTAGCAAGCTCAAGGTGACACAGTGGCGTGCGCGGGCGCGCGAGAGCGTGTGAGTGTGAGTGTGCGTGCGCACCGCGAGCCGGCCCGCTGAGTGTTGACTTTCTAACCGTCCAAAATAATCCCACTTCAGTGCAACGCTTCATTACACTGAAAACAAAACGCATTATCACCATTGCAGCGCATTCAGTGTAGGCAGTCCACAGACATCCACAGAAACAATTTAAGGATGAACAAGCGTGCTCGTCCGGAATCTCTACGTGTACCCGTGTGTGTATGGATGTCTTCACTAGCATTTTATTTAAGAATCAGCATGATTATTATCATTATTACTATTCCCTTTTAACAATAATGTTAATTAGGTACATTTTTATTGTGTTCCCTTCTCATCTTAAATGTTTTATTTTATGTTTTTTATCTGATGTGTTTTTATACATATGAACACTGACATGCAGTGGCAGACTGGAAAGAATAAAAATACGGGCATCAGCTGTATGTGGTGGGGCACCAGCGCGCAGAAAAGGCATTCAAGTGGTCACCTTTTATTTTAGCCTTTCATGGCTTCATTGAGAGGACAGTGTAGGGACGAGAGGGGGGATGATACGCAGCAAAGGTCCGCAGGTTGGACTCAGACCCTGTGGGCTGCTGCGGCGAGGACAGGTCCTCTGCACCAAGATGCGCACCCTACCAACCGAGCTCCCCAAGTGGGCACGTTTGCTGCGTTTTTTATGGGGGCATTTCGCTGTGCATTTGTACTCATGTGTAAAAAAAAGATCACCAGGCCGTGACAAATGCGCCCGTTTCACTGTGTTTTTTAAGGCTCTTGCGAGATGCTAAATAGTGCCCAAGGAATATGATCAAGAACAACTATCTCAGCTGGAAAATGAGAGCCCGCTTACATTATTGTAAAACTGTCACATAATGGGTTGAATCTGCTTATGGATTTCCCCCTCGCTTCCCTTTTAGCCAGAATCCCTTCTGGTGAACTTTTGATCTGTTCGGCACGCAAAGTTTGTACAGACTGAAATCCAGCAATTACAGATTGATTGACACAAACTTTGTCTGTGTGCACAGTGTGCAATGACAGTGAGATCCAAGCAAAGGAAAAAATAGAAGAAAACACTGAAAGTAAAAGAGAGAACATAAAACATCGGGGGCGGAAACGGAGCTGTCGCTCTCTGTGATCTCCACCGCGCCCTGCTAAAGTTTCCGTCTATCATCTGAATAATCTGGTTCGATCAAAGCTATTATCAATAGCCTCACTCCCTTCCTACTGGCCTGGTGGCATGCTGGCCAACTGAATGACCCTCAGCTATACAGTGCCATATGAACACGTGCCAAATGCCATCATCCCTGCCAAGGCTGCGGGCTATATTTCCCCGGCTGTATGGCAGTGGGTGTTCACATGCACTCGGCTTTTTAATGTGGAAGAACTTCTCGTAGGAGAATGATTTTGGCTTTGTGATTTGTGAACTGTAAACTTTTTTTTGTAAAATCCCTAAAACCGTATCAGGTCTTGATCAACTGCCAGCAATTTTCTGTGTTTGTATAATCTTAACTCGCTCCTTTTGTGATTTTTAGGGCTAATCACCACGACGGCGAGGAAGCTGGACCGGGAACAACAGGCGGAGCACTTCTTAGAGGTATAGAAACGGCTGAACATTGTTCATGGCTTTATAGTGTTATTATTTATCTGGCCCTGCCACCTGCCACAGCCCACTATTAACAGAGACAGGGTAGAGGACAACGCTGGCAGGTCCTCAAGGCGCCATAAACTGTGATGAATGGTTGTAGTTTTGGGCCCCAGGTTTAGGATTTTCTAAATGTAATCATTCATCATTGGTTATCTACTCCACTCAGGATGGGAACAGGGAGGAGAGGAGTTGGTCTGCTCAGCATTTGATAAGCACAGACACTAGGCATACAGATAGCTCTGTGATTACCATTTCTGTTGCTCCTGCTGCTCTGCATGCAGATGAACCTGATAATCAGAGATTCTCGACTTCTGAGACATGAGCAAACTTCCCCTTCCCCGTACTTTTCTTACAACTTATTAAATGCTGCTGGATCTAACAAGCACTTTGCCCTCCTATGAAATGGAATGGAATAACCCACGGTTGACCCGCAGTATTGCATCGTGGTGTTTTGTCTCGGTATTGCCAATTGACTTGTCTAGACTCAATTGCTCTTTGGACTGCTTTGTTCGGCTCCAATACTTAATAAGACCCCTGCGTATTGACAGATGGTGAACAGAAGGCAGCAAAAGTTGTGAGAAGAAGCCTGCATCTGACAGCATCATGCACTTAAACATTCGCACCTATAAGGAGCTTAGAATTGGGGTCAGAGAGGTCTTTGTTGGTGCATCGTCCTGTCCTGTTCTGTGTCCTGAGATCTCAATAGAAATGCCAGTCCACGCATGCCACCCACCGCTCCGCCTGCCAGTCTCTGCTCTCCGCTTGTAATTAATAGTCCAGTGAGCAGTCGGGCTGGCAATGATGGTGTTCACCCTGATCTGAGGCGATTGATCAGTGATCAGACCTCTGCCTCCAGGGGATCGATTATAGAAAGAGATTTCCCGCGAGCCCCACGTGGTCCTGTGCCGGGTGACGCAGTGGGAGATGAAGTCAGATGAAGATTTAAAGATTCAACGTTCAAATTCTGGCCACTTTTTTGTTTAAAACTGATCTGACATTATCAATAAAATGTGAAGATTTTGTGTCAAAGAGTTCTATTTATTATGTCGAAAAGTAATCTACCCATGCTAGCATGCTCAAGTCTCGTGATCCCATTTTGTACCTCAAAAGGCGACAGCTCGATAGTATAGCGGCCCATAGTTTTGGCTGGGTGATGTATGCGAGGAACAAGTTCTCTCCAGTTCACACTCTAAGTTAGCTTCTACAGTCACAAAAAGACAAAAACTCCCCAAATCTCAAGCAATGAAATTGTCTTCGCCCAATTTTCCTTATTAAACAGAAAATACGACTGTGCACCGTCTGAATCCGAGTTTCCAAATTAGCTTGTGAACCCAACTGTTTCAAATTTGACAAAGACAGAACAGAACTCTCCAAATCCACATGGTTTGTCTTCCCGCTGTTTAAACGATCACCAGCTCTTCACATCCGTCCCGTTCCCTCCTATTGTGCCTTCTGATCCCTGGAGTTAAAGGCCTGTGTTTCCCTTTGTCAGACTAGCAGCTGATAGTCTGACAGACTGTGTTTTGGTCCTGGACTGATCTTTCCTCTGATATCACGCTCAGGGTGGGAGCCTCAAATTTTAGTATAAATGGAATCTGAACATTTTTTTTTCACTTCTTACGTGATCAGCAAGTGATAAAACAATGGATAATGAAAATGGGAGGAGACATCAGGCAGTGTATCAAGGTGAAGCAACATCTTTAGCCCAACATTCATCAGCATGCAACCACCCTCAAGTAAACATTGCTGTTTGATAGCATGATATGATACAATAGGAAAGGTGTGCATTGATTCTAAAAATTCACCAACGTCTTCAACTAATTTATTTAAGCCTGGAAGTGAAACGCACTGGATGTAATCAAACAGTCACGTGAGCAAGGAAGTGGTTCAATGCTAAAATTAGCTAACAGGCTATTGAATATGTTGTTTTACTTTAAAATCCTTCCAGATTCTCGCTAACCATTGCTCTTTTAGTTTGCTGATCGATCGTGGGAGTGGTGAAATGAAAACTATTTGTCAGATAGCCTATGTTGATACGACCTGCAGCCTGGAACACAGCAGCATGACATGTTCCCAGCAGTCAAGTTTCCCATCCTGAGTGTGACGCCACCATGTGAATATGGTCCATTGCCTGCAGTGTAAACACCAGCAATCGATGGGCCGAGGGCCACTGGCTACACGGCTAACTGATCAACCTAAATAACAGCAGCTAGTTGCTACAGCTTAAAATAGCATCTGCAAAGTGTATCGTGAGTGGTTGCTGGTGGTCACCGTTGTGGTATGCTGCCCCCGTATTTGTTTGGAGTGATGTTTGACACGTGGCCAACCTTCCTTTGCATCTTTAAGAACAAATACCTTAATTTGTAACATTTCTGTAGTCTAGTATTGGAGGTATTCTAGTAAGACAATGTGCAGGAGTTTGCTTGCAGTATAAGTTCAAACAAATAAAATCCCACAAAACATGTGTAAGATACGATGGTGCATTACCGTGACTATGTGTTTTATTGTATGTTTGCTCACACGCACTCTCCTCAGGTAACGGTTATAGATGGCCCGGTGACCACCCGCCAGTCTACCGTGTGGGTCATAGTTCACATTGAGGACGAGAACGACAACCCGCCCATTTTCCCAGAGGTCACCTACCGCATCAGCTTGACTGAGCGAGACCGCAACAAACGCGGCGAGCCGGTCTACCGCGTCTTCGCTTACGACCGGGACCTTGGCGCAAATGGCAACATCAGCTACAGCATCGTTGACGGTAATGAGGATGAGAAGTTCAGCATAGACCCGAGGACCGCGATGGTGTTGTCAAAGAAGATGGTGACAGCGGGAAGCTATGATATCCTCACTGTGAGTTTCATATACAAGGTTTTTATACAGGGTCAAGATTTTTTTTGTTTTTTCAGTTCAGCGCTGTTTGGTCCAAAGTTACAGTGTTTCAAGGTAAAATACAGTGCTCTTTAGCAACATGGCAAACATAACAAATCTATAGGCTCAATTACAGATTGCGACCCCTTGCAGGCACAGTGCTTCTCTCTTTCCAGCACTGCCTTTACACGTCCTTTTTCTTGTTTCAACTAATTTCATAGGCAGCTGGGCCTCCATTGGTTCACATGGCTCTGCTTTCAGGCACCTGCACATTTGACAGCCAGCTAATGGAGCCACATTGTGAATTTTTCATCGGATACAAGCCCAATTTAGCTTGTACGTTTTTGTATTTCCATAGCCAATGGAGGCAAAAGTGCCAAGGAGGGTTGAGAGGCGCATCAGACGTTGTGTTTATGGGCATCAAAAATGCATATCATTTTTGATGAGATGGCACTCGCCCCGAACACAAGCATAAATTGCAGTTTTTGTGAATCAAATTCTAACAATGTATTCACCCTGCTCCAGCCCCTTTTTACATATGCACCGCACTGATTGATAAGTGATTTGCACTGATTGGGACTGATTTCTCTCGTGCATTCACTGATTGATTAGTTTCGCCCATGTGCCCCTGGACTCTCAGTGGACAAGAAATGGTATTTGAATTGTTGAAGCGTTTTTTTCCCTGTGTCCATGTGGCTATTTTCAGGGTAATATCATTCTCTAAGCAAATAACGGATCAAATGATGCATTTGGCTCACAGGTCCTGGTGTTCGGTGAGCACAATGTTTGAGAGTTAAAGCAGCCACTGCCAAGAAGGTTTTGTTTTCAGTTCACTTCTCTGGAGCAGGGTTCAAGGAAGAACCCAAATTCGGAGTGGGTCCCAAAACAGTTTTCTTTTTTTTTTACTAGCTAAATAGTGTAAAAACAGCCAGTTGTGGAAATACGATGACTCCGTTTTGAGATCTACTCTTTATGGTGCACCATTTTTAACATTGCCACAATTGTAACAATGCATTTTTTTTCTACTACTTCTAACTAAGGAGTGACTATGAAAATGTCAGTGCACACATATCATGCTAATTATGAATAATGCTAATAAGGTTTGTTTCTATGTCCAAACTGAAAGGTGCACTTCCTGTGCTCTCCTGGTACCCGAGCTCCCACTTTGGACTGCTAGATGAATTGCTAACCGAGCTAACCAGATAACAGCAGCTCCAGTGAGCAGCTGTTAGCAGTTAGCCTGGTGATATGCTGATGGCCGATTCTTACATAATGGCACCTTTAAATTTCTTTCTTGTGAACATACACTTTAAATTTAAGAACTTTTTGGGAACAAGCTGCCATGTCCATAATGTTATTTCAATCGAAGCCTTTGATATTTGTATACTTATTATAATAAAGTGTGTATAATATTTCCGAATTAGAAGCACATAATAAATGCTTTGACATAAAACATTTTGGAAATACAGCGACACATATTCCATGTTTTTCGCTTGCAGGCTTCGGCCTTGGCTGGGGGTCTGAGCCTCTTAGAGTGCCCTTCTAGTTTCACACAAGTTCCTCTCAGAGATTTTGTTGATTTATTTTAGTCAATGCTTTCCCTATTTGATGTGAGGAAAGCAGCGAGTTATTTGAAGTCAGGCAGGGACAGACATGCCATTAAAGTTTATTAGCTGGAATCAGTTTTGAGGTTTGCAAAAGTATTATTTATGGATGAGGTGCTGTCACCGAGTGTTGGTGTAAGAAAATGCAGGTGACATGTCAGCGCGGGGAAGATGGAGTATAGATCTTTTCTGTATAGATTTTATTAAAAATCTGTGGAAGTTCTATGTTTTGATGTCGACTTTCCCCAAAACATACTGAAATTTAGATAATAACAACAGATCCATGTAGAGGTAAATCCGACTTACAGTAGATCTTGTCCTTTCATCTGTGAAATCCTGTGTTTTCCCCTCCAGTCTGTTATTGCTCCAGCGTTTTGCTTAAATTCCCAAATGACTGATGCATAGGCTCCTGGATATCTGTCAGCTGAATGTGAGGTTTTCTCAACATTTCTCCCTCTCCTAGATAAAAGCGGAGGACGGCGGTGATCCCCCATTATGGTCGACTGTCAAGCTCCATGTAGAGTGGATTCGCAAACCTGTCCCCTCGCCTCTGCCCCTGCTTTTCACCCAGAGGGCCTATAATTTCTCTGTTTTGGAGACAGCTGCTGTAGCTCAGCCGGTGGGAGTAGTTGCTGTCAGCCAGTCGACAACACCTGTCTGGTTCAATATCATCGGTAGGAAGAATTTACATATTCATATTCAGAGTTTTTCTTGCGCTGTGAAGTTCATTCAAGTGCATGTATCCAGGATTTTTCTCTTTTGCTACTATAAAAATAGCCACGCTGCGAAAATTTACTACATTACTCTTGTCATTTCGTATGTATTTAAATTGCATTTAAAGGATAAGTTCGCCCCAAAATTAGAATCTAGTGAGTATATACTCACTCTCATGCTACTTGATAGTCAGGTGAGGTCTCGCAGTCCATAAAGCTTTCTGGAGCTCCACGGGAAAACAGCTTGGCAGCATTCTCCTACATAATCGAATTAGATGGGGACTTGAAATGGGTCCATACAGCTCATCCAGCGTAATCCGTGTATGTTATTTACACCTTCAGCACGAGGTCCAGCTTGTGAACCCACTTCAGACGGGATGCATGCTACCGCTTTTAGCTGAGCCGCGGCAGTGAAGATTTCGGCTTTAGGAAGGGTGTAAAAACAATGTCTTTTCAAATCAATCTGCATTGACGAGCTGTGTCGAGCCATTTTATTTTGTTGGGTTTTTTTTGTTGTGGTTCGCTGCGACATTATTTTGATGTGAAAGCGCAAACGTTTTTTTTGGACTGCGCAGCTTCACCCGACATCTAGTAGGCATGGTGAGTAGATAACGACTACGCTGCAATCGAAATGATTTAATTGACGCATTGGAAAAGAAAAAGCGGTTTTATTCAGAAAGCCCATCAGATTTATGAACAATCGCGAGGACGAGGGATTGAAGTGCCCCTTGAGGGATGAAGTAGTTCGGATTTTAATTGAACTGATAAATCCTTCCCCGCTTGCTGGACAATCGCAAACATGCGTTTGAGAAATGCTATTTGTCTTTGCGGGTCAGACCTGTTCGGGATGATCCAGGAGCAAAACAAGGTAGCGATATATTTCACACCCTGCAGTATAAACTTGATTCAAAGTGCAGGGCTTCCTCACGGAGCTACACAACAATATTTTAGTCTTTGTTACTTCTCAGTGCCGGAGAGGTACTGCCGACAGTTTTTATAAGGGTAACCGCTGTGGGTATTTGTCATAATCCAAATTAGCTTGTTAAAACTCTAAAGGCCACTGACACCTTCTGCCATTGAGATTAATTGTGGACAGGCAAAAGTGCATTGTCCATATAAAACGTTTCACTTCTCCATGGTTTATTCTGCTAAAAGCCAGCTGGCAAACAAAGGATAATAAAAAATGTCTTCTGCTGCTGCTCGGGCTCCGTTGGAAACAATGAATCTGAGCCGTCTTGTTCTATACATGTCTGCCGTTTACAACTGGCTCTGCCTTGCCCCTTGATTCAAGTCTCTGAAAATATAATCAGTGAATCGCTCATTATTGATTGCTACTCAGCTGTTCTGATTACAGCCCCCCTACTCAGATATTAATATGAAAAAGAGTTGATTATTAGTTGATTATTCTTTTATCCAGGGACATGTATCAAAGATACAGAAAATGCAAATGCGCTACGTTTTTTTTTTCTCCTTGTTCCTCTCGCACTGTTGATATCAGAGGGGTAATTGTGCAGGAAAAGCTCATTAATATTTTACGTATTTCTTCCGCAAAAAAAAGCGAAAGCCGGGTGATTATCTTTTCTAAACTTTGAGAACTCGACTCCAGCGTCAGCCACGAATGATTCCCATTTCCCGCACTCTGCCAAAGTATTCCGAGGAGAAGTCCACTCACATTATTTCTTAATTCACATAATGGCGGGAGACGTCAAGAGGTCGACTGTGCAGAGTGCTGCAGATGATGCAGACCTTTGATCAAAGGGAGATCCCTAACTCCCTAAATATTAATATTATCTCTTTTCTCTTTCTTTTTTCCCCTCTCTCTCACCGTTCAGGCGGACGCCTTGCCAGAGAAATGTTCTACATTCCTCAGAACGCGTGTGGAAGAAACTGCTCCCTCGACACAGGTCTGGTCAAAACCAATTTTGCCACACCTCTTAACTGCCCCGGGTCAGGAGAAATTCAGAAAAAAACGCGGTTTAGAGTATCAGCACCTTGTTTAGCCGAAGGCAGTGTTGATTGATCTGAGCCTGAAAAAAGGATTCTCGTCGGACTCCTCACAAACACCAGCAGTTTGTTATCTCTGCCCAGGCAGGACAAGTTCCTAGCTTTAGTTCAGCCGCTGTGCCGCTATCACCCCGATTCCCCACCAGAGACCGTGACCTTAAGAAAAAAAAAGAATGCAGTCGTGTATAAATAAACTGTGGACAGGTTCTCTCTCGAGCCCATGTTGTAGTTTAATTTGCAGAATCACTTGTTTCACAAAGTTGGTGATGTCAAGGTATTGATGCCACTTAAGTTTTGATATGACTGCATGATGATCTCTCTGCAGTTCCTTTTTATTAACTCCAGCTATCAAAACTATCAAACGGATTTCCACAAAACTTGGATGGACGGTGGGCCTGGCCTAGAATAGACCCCATTATTATTGAATAAAAGGATGGATCCATGAACTTTTTCATCTCTCTCTGTAACATTGCCAGTTTGGGCATTTGCGTTAACTTCTCAGGCAATAATGCATGGATCTTGATGAGAGAAATCTGGCGTATTCAGGTGGCTGGTTTCTGTGAGTGAGTACAAAAGGGGACTGCTGGGCCTTGGCAGAGGTATGCAGTCTGCTGAGTGCCTTTCTAGTTTTCATTATAGATTAATCCGACACTAATTCTTCCAATAAATTAATGAAACTTCCAGTCTATAAAATGTATAAAATTGATTGGAGAATTGCTGCTGTCGTCTAACCGACAGTCAACAGACAGAAAACAACAACCACTCCTCGTTAACTATCACGAATGACAAGTAAAAGCAGCAACTTCTTACATTTGAGGAGCACGAGAAATGACTGAAAGGATTAATTGATAATCAAAACATGACGTAAATACATTTTCAATTGATTGACTAATTTTCGAATGATTAATAAACTGACTGTTGCTGCTATATTTATAGACAAGCCAAACATAGTTGTTGTTACCATTAGTGATGTGATATGTTTTTTTTTTTCAGGTGATACAGATAATTTCACTATTGTATTTTTAAAAAAAGTTGCTAACCCGTAGTTTATTCACACCTGAGGGTGAGTTCCGATTAGATTTGTTGAGTTAAAACTCAGTTGTAGTTCTTGTTCTTGTTCTTCTTTTTCTCCTTCTCCTTCTTCTTCTTCTTATTTTCCGTGTTTATTGACAGATTGCAAACTAACTTCAGTGGCGCACGCTGCCACCCACTGTATTGCTGTTTGTAAATGATGTGTTTGTTACGTCAATTTGGACTCATTTTATGGGCTAAATCTGTAACCCATAATTTAACTGATTGCCGATGTGTAACTAATAATCTTAAATGACCCAATATGAGAATTAATTGGCCTGATACGTATCGTACATCGCTAATTGGGGTAAAGAAAAAAAGTCTGGTACTGTTTTACTAATGTTAACGCAATGGTTGATTACTTCTCTTCTAGAGATATATAGTTTTAATTTATCTCTGTATCTTTTGGGTTGAAGTTTATGTACCCACTCAAAAGAACTCAAAAGAACTGCTCTTTAGCACCGGTAATGATCCGAAACTCCACAGGGTGCATTTAGCTTTTAAACAGAACATTAATTAAAAAATGTCTGACCATGAATTTCTCAAAGCCACCACGCTGTATAACTTAGCTATTCAGCTTTTTGTAGTATGTGCGCAAAATACAAACTGCTACCAAAAATACTGAAACTAACTGCTGATCAGACCCCCTCGAGGCACCTCTAACAGACAGGAAATAAATGGTACCTCTTTCAATTTGAGACTACAGACTGTGATTTCTTTCTTTTTTTTCCTTTTCTTTCTTGAAGCTGTGAGATTGCGGGGTAATATTGACCAACCCTCTCCTCTAGAAAAAAAAAAGAAACAGCAAGGAGAAAAAAAAAGGAAAAGAGAGAAAAAAAAAAAAAACGAATCCCCGTGGTTTGCTCCGACTCAACACGCATCAGTGGGCCCCGTGAAAAATGCCCAATCAGTATTCATATGCTGAGGAGAGCTCAGGCTCCCAGATATCTCGAGAGAGAAACTGGAATGAGACGAAGGATGGCACTGAATACCTAACACGTATCAATCCTCTCCCCCGCTCTAATCAAACATTAAGCCTCTAAACTGTACACTCACCGCCCGTGGAAAAGACCCGGCTGTACGCTTTTTTTTT
>CAEMYA010000025.1:1248565-1284701 GCA_903131615.1 Diplodus sargus | reverse complement strand
TTTTTTGATCTCCGAGATGGGTTGTGTTTCGGAGTGATAAGACAGATGTTTGCGTGGCTGTTAACAGCTCTCCGGCTGCCAAGTGGGTTCGGTGCTACGTTGCATTGCATTTCAGTTTCTTTTTTTTTTTTATTTCACAGACCCTCCAGCTCCAGACGCAGGCACCTGGCCAAAACAATTACACAGTAATAACTTAGAGCACCTGAGTTTAGCGCGCAAAGTGAATACTAAATGACCGAAACTCTGTGTGAACTGCATGTGTGTGTGTGTGTGTGTGTGTGATTGCAGGAAGCTTTGACATGCAGTTTGACCTTCAGGTGGGGGTGGGGACTCTAGTCGTCGCCAAGCCCCTGGATGCCGAGGTTCAGTCTGTGTACAACATGACTGTGCAGGTGACAGATGGGACCAACTTCGCCACGGCGCAGGTACAGGACACACTTGTGATTTGTTATGCTCTGGCGCCGCTTCTCGCACACTTCAGACCCACATCAAATTAAATTATTGTTACCTCTTCCTGGGGGAGCTGTTTACTCACAGCGTTCCTCCCTTCCTACGCTCGCACTCCCTTTTTGCAGAAATTATCTCTCGCTGACTATGAAATCTGCTTTTTGTTGCTCCGTCTTTGACATTTCCCGTGCTCCCGCTGTCTTGGCTGGCCCTACTAGGTCTGCCTTGTAAGGGGAATCCTTGATATCAGTGGATTAATGGGATTAGCTAGGGGAAATAAAGGTCAAGTGTTCCTATGGATGGAAGAAATTGCCCACATCCCTCTTGGAAAACACCCTGTCCCCTGTACTATCGTCATTCTATAGAGATGTAGTGTAAATATCTCCACCTTTTAAATGGAAATCTAAGGGTACACCACCCTTATGTATAATCAGTCACCAAAGCTAGCTCCCTGCCAAGGCTTTTATCTGAGGGGATAATATACTGAGCGCACTTCTACTCCGTGCCTACCTTTGACTTTTCAGACTCCACTTCTGTGTCTTTGTCACTCAGGTTTTCATCCGCATCCAAGACAGCAACGACAGCCCCCCAGTCTTCTCACAGCCGGCTTATGATGTCAGCGTCTCGGAGGACGTGCCGGTCGACATGGAGCTGCTGCGGGTTAGAGCTACAGACATGGACGAGCGTGCCCGTCTCAGCTTCTCCATCTACGGCAGCGTAGACCCGGCCAGCATGAGGCTGTTCCGGGTCAATCCTGGCACGGGCGTCGTCTACACGGCAGACACGCTGGACTACGAGGCCAGGACACAGCACATCCTCACTGTCATGGTAACGAGGGAGACGAGGAGGAAATGTGTTTCCACGTGTACTGCGTCGGCGGTTGTGCTCCTCTCGGCAGCTGTGCATGCTTCGCTTGATTTTAGCCGATTTCTTTCATTAATCTCCTCCAACAACGCTCTCCATATTATTGTCAATGTTAATTTAATGAGGACCATGCACAAAAAAGACGTGAAAATTAAAGGGACAGTTCACCGCAAAACTAAGATGCATGTATAGCAGACGAAGCCACAGACGAGGATTTCATAGGAATTGTTTTCTTTCAACCAACCAACCAACCAGATCACCACAAAGAAGGAAGCATGCATCTGAAACATTAGCTAGCTCAGTTAACGTTGAAAACTAGCCTGGGCCAATGAGCGGAAGAATTTTCTTTCTACTGACTACACCCAGCAACCGTATCGCCGTGCAGAAGGAAGCGTGCATCTACTGATGATGGGCTAGCTAAGCAAGCTAACATCACCTCAGCCGAGGGCAACGCCATTAATGTTGACAACTCCCGCCTTTCGTCCATGAGTAAATGCACGCTTCCATCTGCGTGGTGTAAATAGCAGAAAGAAAAATAGTTCCTTCCTACATGAAACATGGTCTGTGTATTATCTCGAGTAACCGGGTCTTGATATCTGTTTGTGCTGTTGCATGTTTCAAAGTGTTTTTTTTTTGTTTTGTTTTGTTTTTGAGCACCACAAGCTGAGTGGCATCTAGTTCCATTATATTGTAGGAAACACAGACATCATTGTGGTCAGTTACTCCACCAACACAATGTAGATCGATAAATAGCAGTAGGCCCTACAGGTAAAAGGACAAAACATGCGTTTTTGATTTTCAGAGTGAATTCTCCCTTTAATCTGAAAATGAGAACAGATTATTATGACAGATGTAGCCGGGAGCTAATTTCCATCTACAGTCCCGGGGGAGTTACACAGCAGAGTCACCAGACCCAAAAAGCCATTTACGTGCGACACAATTACAAAGTCTGCATCGCGCTGACAATGATACCGGCAAATATCTGCCGTGAACACCCGCACGTTCTTCCAGCGCGGCAATAAAATTACAGCTCATTAAGTCCAAAAATCTGAGTCAAATTAATGTCAGCACGACTGGCCGCTCAACATTCACGTCATGGGGGAAAAAGAGAAATGAAGTCTTTGCCGAAGTTTTAAGCTCACCTGGAAGCATATTCCAAAATTAATACTCATCTCTCTAATATTCTGTCTCATCGCATATTCATCTCTTATCTCGCCCCAGGTCAAGGATCAGGAGTTCCCATTTAACCGCGACCTGGCTCGGATCCTGGTGGCGGTGGAGGACTCCAATGATAACATCCCCTACTTCACCAGCACGGTTTACGATGCTGTGGCCTACGAGTCTTCTCCCAGAGGCACTTCTGTAGTGCAAGTGACAGCCTTAGACAAAGACAATGGGATTAACGGGCAGCTCACCTATACGATGGAAGCAGGTGTGATGTTATCTGAAAAATAAAGACATTTATTAGTTTTATGGCTCCATTATCTTGTGTTTTAAATGGGGGCTTGAGATGTGACAGGCTTTTAAATGCTTTGTCAGAGGAGAGCAAATTGGGATTCCTATTTCCCAGTAATGATGTCTGTAACCTTTCTGCTACCTTTCAGGTAACACTGCCGGTGTGTTCGGCATTGATAATGCCACCGGCCTTATCTTCATTGCCAGGGATCTGGACCTCACCTCTGTGGGCTTTTACACCCTCACTGTGCGTGTCACGGACAGTGGATTTCCTCCGTTAATGGCCACAGCGTCTGTCCGCATCTCCCTGATACTCTCCGACTTCTCCAAGCCCAAATTCTCTCAGAAGGAGTACCAGGCTGAGGTAAAAACAGAGAGATGTGTGTGGGAGAGGTGTGGGGAGGAGGAAGGAATAGCTGTAATAAAGAAAGGCAGGGAGGTGGTAGGGAGGGATGGATGGTAAATCTCTAGACAGATATACAGTAGGTGAATATCGTGAATTTAATCACGCACATAACTCAACAAAGAGGCAGAAATGTTCAACGCCGCCGTCTCTGTGTTTACAGATAATGGAAAACAGCACTATCGGAACGCACGTGACCACCGTCAGCGCCCTCAGCCGCTCAGCGCTCATTTATGACATCACCCGGGGCAACGAGGAACACTGCTTCTTCATCAACCACCACACCGGGGTGATCAGCACGCGCAAACTACTCGACTTTGAGGTTTGTTAATCCTTACCTTTTCAAGAAGTGGGCATGCAAATTTGTACCATCTGTCAGAGCTCAGCGTTCGAGTCGAATGCCTCCTCCTCATATACATTTACTCAAGTAGCGTAATTACGTTCAGAGTTGAGGTGCCTGTTCTCCACTTGATGTCCATTTTATGCTGCCTTGTATGGAAACGCACGCAACATCTTACAGGCAAATGTTGTATTTTTACTCCACTCTACATCTGTCTGTCAGCTCTTTTTTATTTTTTTTATTTTTACATCCTATAACTATGTGTTGTGTTGTTTTTTTTAATGTGAATGATAAACTGAAGGATGGTGTGTTCCTTTATGGGTTCAGTAAATTCTCTATTAACTATTAAAAACCATCCTGGCTGAGCAGGAAAGTGCCTTATCATAAAAACGAAAACAAGCTGTTTTTATTCCGAGTAGAGAAAATTAAAAAGTTCGAGTTTTGAAGTTTGAAAGTTGGGAGATCCGCGGCTTTCATGGTACAGCAGCACAGTAAACTTATGATGACCTTATAGAGTACGATGCAATGCTGTAGATTAAACTACCAAGAAGATATAGAGTAGTTAAAATGAGTTCAACCATATACATCTACAGCAGAAAAAAGCAGCATCAGTGCAGCAACGATATACATCCATATATTCATCCATTTTTATTTTTTTTGTGTTTATTTGAGCTCAGTACTTTTATTTGTTTAATTTGCATTAGTTCTTTTACATGACGTTTTAAAAACAAACAGGTTTTCTCCCAACGTGCAGACATGTGCATAGTCAGGCAGGACTGAGATAAAAGCAGGTTTAACCGGGAGAGCATAAGAACGTCAAATGTTAAAGAAATACTGCAAAAAAACAACAACAAAAACATTGAGTCTGATGAAATAAAGCAGGTTAAGTACATCACAAAGCCAGAGAATATAATTGGGTTTTGCTGATGTCATATTAAAAGTTTTTGGGGAGTGCTACTACATATCTGAAAAAAGTACTATGTAAACCTGTGTGGCTCCAGTCAGAGGCTCAGTTGCATTGTGGGTAATGTAGGTGGCACGTGTTGAAAAGGAGAAAGAATTTGTGGAATTAAAAAGGCAACATTTCTGGTTCTGGTCCATCTGTGTAATTGGAGTGCAACGCTCACCTTGTGGACTGCCTTTCAAAACCTGGCACCTACATTGCCCACAATGCAACACACCCACTGAGTGACATCACTAGAGGCAATTTATAAAAAATAAATGCAATAACTGCAGTCTTACATCACCCCCCAAGACCTGTAAACACACTCTGATGTGTAAAATGGGTGGAATCACCCTTTAAATCATTAATCGGAATACTTATAATTTGATTGAATTTTGTGTTTTGGGTTGTTTTTACACATCGCATTTCTTTGCTTTGGCAGCAAAAAACATCCTATTTCCTGGTGGTGCATGCCCTGAGCATGGCCGGAGTGGAGGCCAGCACCACTGTCATCGTCCAGGTGGGGGATGTCAATGATAGCCCACCTGTCTTCCAACAAATCAGGTATCAGCTCTGGTCTTAACAGAGGAGCTTTTGACATGCTTGCCGAGCCGTGTCGAGTGCTGACGACGTGTAATTTTCTGGAGTGATTCAAGTGTAGCTTTCCTCTTTTACAGCAGTGTCCTTTTATTTATTTATTAAATTTTTTTTTTAACCTCAACAGGTATGTGGGAGCAATCAGTGAGGCGGCTCCGGTCAACAGTGTGGTCCTGGGAGAGGATGGAAACCCTCTGGTCATCAAGGCTACTGACAGGGACCGCAATCACAACTCCCTGTTGGTGTTCCAGATCTTAGACGAGACCGCCCGCATGTTTTTCAGCGTGGATTCCGGGACTGGATCGATTCGGTAGAACCCACACCGACTGCATCAGTACTGATGGTGTCTCATTCATGTCGTTATTTCTTGATGAAAACATATGCTTCTTCTTATTGCAATGGCTCTTACATTTTAGAACAATTGCCAGTCTGGACTATGAGACCTTCGCTGAGTTCTTCTTCCGGGTTCATGTTCGAGACAGTGGGCAGCCTCCTCGAAGTGCTGAGAGCCCAGCAGAGGTGCTCATAAAGGCAAGTAAATAACACATGAATATGGTTCCACTGCCTCACAAATCATTTCTGGACTCGCTTTGATTCTTATGTTGCCTTTTGGGTAATATTTTTACCGTCTCAGGTGATCAACATCAATGACTCGCCGCCAAAGTTATCGCAGGACATGTACGAAACCGTGCTCCTCCTGCCGACCTACGTGGGAGTGGAGGTCCTCCGGGTCGAGGCTTTAGATCCCGACATGACCTCCGACCTCGCCCTGAACCCTGACAAGTCCGTCACCCCGCAGCTGCTTTACTCCCTGGTGGACAGCAACGTGGAGAACTTCTCTGTGGATCGCTACACCGGAGTTGTGACCATCGTTAATGAGAACCTCAATAAAGACCGTTACCGCTTTAATGTAAAGGTGAGAAATTGGGCACGACACGTGTTTTCTCCAAGCCGGAATCACAGGCAATGCATCAACCTTTCTCTCTCTGCGCTGCCTGTAAAGACCTCTGTTTTTTTTTGTTTGTCTTGAGGTATGGGATGGACGTTTCTCCAGCATGGCATCAGTCACAGTGCTCGTCAGAGAAGCCATAGACAGCGGCCTGCTCTTCACCCTCCCGGTCTACACCGCCTCCATCCCAGAGAACGTGCCCAACGTCACTCTAGTGACTGTGGTCAACACCGTCGGCCACCGCCTCAACGAGCCGCTCAAATACACCCTGCTGAACCCCGGCGGGCGCTTCACCATTAGACCCACCTGCGGAGTCGTTCTCACCACGGGCGTAGCTTTCGACCGGGAGGAGAAAAGTAGTTACGAGCTGGTGGTGGAGGTCAGCAGAGAAGATGAGATACTGAGGGTTGCCAGGGTGACTGTGCAAGTTCAGGTGGGTGTGTAAAAGTGTGATTTCGGGGTGTTGTGTGCGTTTTATGTCTTCTTTTCCACTTACACTGACAACATAGCGTTGACTCATGTTTTCTTATTGCTTTCTGTGCATGTCTCCTCATTTTAGTCTGTTAACTAACAAACAATTTTAATATGTTGTTCTTTGAAGCAGGTCATTCACGCCTGTTTATATGTCTCATTTTTGCAATTTGCAAAAGCCGAATAAAAATGTGAAGTTTTCCAGATCCCATGCAGAAGTTTTTTGTTTGAGCATAGAGTTTTTATTATTATTTATTTTATTTTTTTTACTTTAGAAAGGGTCCAGATTTAATAACCATGATGTTTTTAATATTTCAGCGTGTATGATGCAAAGTGGCTTCAATAGAAGTCTGGAGCAAGCCGAGGGACAATGTTACGCTTTATAGTAAGCTACACAAGGAGACATTTTACAGGAATATTCAACTTAGATTCAGTGATGTGCAGCACAGTTCGTCCTCATTTGTTGTTTACTGTGCAGAGTCCGATTTTTTTAATCTTTTCAATGAGCCCAGTGAATGAATGAGCCCAATTTGTTAACATAACCGTTCTTTTTTTTTTCCTCAGGTGGAGGATGTAAACGACAACGCTCCAGAGTTCGTGAACCTCCCCTACTACGCTGCAGTGCAGGTGGAGGCAGATCCAGGATCGCCCATATTCCAGGTCTCAGCCGTTGACCGGGACTTCGGTCGGAATGGAGAAGTGACATACAGCCTCAGGGTGCCGCACAGAAACTTTCAGGTAAGCTCGTCATTTTCTGCTCTTAAATGTTCTCAGTGTTTATACAGTTTGTACATACTTATTTACATCTTCCGTGCAGGTGAACCCTTTGACAGGGGAGCTGACTTTAAAAAGAGCCTTTGAGGTCGACCTGTCGAATGCAGAGTACAAGCTGGTCCTCGTGGCTTCAGACGGTGGCTTCCCCTCTCTGTCCAGCACCGTGGAGCTGCCCGTCACTGTAGTAAATAAAGCCATGCCGGTGTTTGACAAGCCCTTCTACGGCGTCACCGTCAGAGAGGACGCGGCCATCTCCACCTCAGTCCTGTGCATCAACGCCACCAGTCCCGAAGGCCAGAGCGTCATCTTCACCATCACCGACGGAGACCCCACCTTCCAGTTTGACATTGGCTTCGACACGGGAATCATCAGCGTGATTTACCCGTTGGACTACGAGACCACGCAGTACTACCGGCTAACAGTGAAGGCCACAGACACGCTGACTGGAGCGAAGTCGGAGGTGGATGTAGACATCGTGGTGCTGGACGTGAATGATAACCCGCCGCTGTTCGAGAACACCTCCTATTCGTCCGTGCTGGCTGAGAACTCCATGATTGGAACGACCTTCCTACAGGTGTGTGTTTGTTTATTGAGTCGGTCCAGTGTGTACTTTAACCAAATCATTGTTTGCACCCATGACTGACTTCGGCAGTGTTGTGTGCGAATTTTAAGATGCCAGATAATTTATTCATGAGAAGATATGTGCGATATTTCACTAGAAATTTCCCAGTGGAAGCTCTTGACCTTCAGTGAATAATAGACCGGTACTGTTGTCACAGTGAGAAACATGTTTGCATTCTTAGACTCCAAAGTACTGACTGCATTGATTTCTATAACCAGTTTTATCCTGTCATCAAGACAGGTTAATGGCCTTGTTTGACTATAGTATTGAAGAAATTGGAGGGAAATGTTAAATTATTAGATCAGATGTATGTTTATTATGCCTAAAAATACACTTTAGGCGTGTTCAGTGTTGGGCCTCTGGCTTATCACCTTCCAGTAGCGCGGAGTTGGGTCAGATTACTTTGAAATGCTTCAGTTACTGAATACAAATTATGTAATCAAATTTCATATTCCATGGTTGCAGCCCCAAAACTGAGAGTTCCACAAATGTTTTTTGTTCTTTTTTAAAAAAAATCTCAAAATGTTCCCAATTCAAATTAAATGCTTTTTTTCAAAATTTGATCTTACAAAAACATCAACATGATTTTCATAAGCTAATAGAGTGTTGGTTATGATGGAGAAGCATTTCATAATCATAAAAAATGCCATCAAAATGTCATCTAGTAATCCTTGACAATGTGAATGCAATCTAATTACACATTTTTTTAAGTGTAAACGTGGGCAACACTCACACATGTACACAAACACAATACATACACAATAACCAGCAGCAATAAATGTTGAATTTATATTTAGTTAAACTCAAGTTAACAGTTATTTCACTGTTCAGCATAAAGCATTTCCTTGTTTGTAACTAAACTGGAATTAACCATAAATGTATCAAGCTTTAATGATGATTCATTATTATTAAGTGTTACCCTTATTTTTTGTAATCTGATTCCGTAATCCCATTGTCAGATAAACTGTTGCTACCCAACCGAGAGGTTAACATTTAGAATATAAAGTTTTTGTCACCGTCACGAGACAGAAGCTGTATGTTTGTGTTAAAACGAAGAAAACTAATTCATTTTGTTTCCTTGTTTAATTTTAGGTTTTGCAGTTTAATAGGAAGCCATGGCGTCGACTAGTTTTCTCACGCGCAAATCACACTTCACATCGCAATTTAGAGAAGTCGATCAAACCAGTAAAAGAGTTTTGCGTCCTTCACCGTCACGTGATTATCTACTAAAATTATTTTCATTCAATCATGTGTTTGTACTTATAACCTTGAGGTCAGTATGTTCAGACCACTGTTATTCATGCTTGCGCCATAGAGCTGTGTTTACTGTTAATTGAGCTGCAATCATTATAATCTAGCAGCGCTTGCATGCACGCTACGGTTATGCTTTTTGTTTGCAAAGTGTTGCACAAAACGATCCTGCCTGAAGCTTTACAGTGCTTTGATGCAGTTTTAGATAGAACTGTGCCCTAAAATCGTATCAGTGGAACCTACAACTTCATTTCCTTTTTCATTTGGACTCACCTTGGGCACTGTAGCTACGGCCAGTGCAAACAATTCAGACTTTCTCTTGAATAATGCATGAACAAGTACACAACTTAATGTTACTCTCCTCGCAGCTGTTTGCCCAGGACCAAGACTCAGAGAAGAACGCCATTGTGAGCTACCAGATCCTCCCTGACGTCTACAACAGCACAGACTACTTTCTCATCGACATAAACAGCGGCCTGATATTCACGGCTCGCCTGCTCGACTATGAGCTCATCCAGCGGTACAACTTCATTGTCAGAGCGACAGACAGCGGAGACCCTGCCCTCAGCAGTGATGTGAGTGTCACTGTGACTGTAACTGACACAAACGACAACCCACCCAATTTCAGCCAAGCGCTGTACGAGGCCTTTGTCAGCGAGCTGGCTCCCAGGGGACACTTTGTGACTTGTGTTCAGGCGTCGGATGCTGACATCTGTGACGCACAAAGGCTGAGGTGAGAAAAAGGCTTTACAGAGAGTTGTGGGTGTTTTCTTTGTGATGTCTTGTGGCAGCGATGATACGTTTGTACACGGTTGCCGAATGAACATTAGTTGAATTTGTCTGAACCTCTCAGTTCACGTTGTTTATCGTTTCTCATTTCACGGCAGTCTGGTTTTTGTGGGAGCACATTTCCACCAATGTGATTAAAAAAGGTCCTGTAAGTCGTTATGAAAAGAATCTTTCTCTAGATATAATGACAAAGTATCTTAATATGGTAACACAGTATCTAAATATAATGACTTAGTGTCTCAAAATAACGATAGAATTTCTCAGAATAATGACTTAGTATCGTAAAATAATGACTTAGTATCGTAAAATAATGACTTAGTATCGTAAAATAATGACTTAGTAACTCGATCAACTCGATCACGATCACATTTCTCAAAACAATGACAGTGTCTCTACATTATAACTTGGCATCTGAAAATAATGATAGAATTTTTCAAAATGCTGAGAAACTTTGTGAAGACACTGAGAAACCTAGCATGTCAACATATGACTTATTGACAGTAGGCTTCAATCAAAATACTGAGAAAGCTTAGAGTCATAATGTTAAAGAAGTTTATCATTATAATTACTCACAGGATTTCCTTCCAAGCACATTGGCGTACATGGACTCGCTTATGTTTTTGGCTCAGTGACGAATAAGGTTTCAAGTTGACCAAAAATGTAAATAGGTTAAAACTGCAGATCAATGTAGTTTTTTTCCTTTGTTGAGGATGTCATTTACTCATTTTTAAAATCTCATCTTCAAAAAATGTATTTTATTTGATGACACCAGTCAAAAATGTCATACTGCATAATAATAACGATAACGATAATGAATTTTCAGAACATGTTTTTTAGCATTATCCCATATGACACAGAATTTTACTACATAGTGTACCAGTGACTGAAAAGAGTAAACAAAGCACATTTTAAGAGAGACTTTTTAACCTTTCACCATTGTTTGGGGGTACTTTTGGGTCTTCCTGATGGCCTAACTTCCTGCCTGATAATGTGCGCCCCATAATGCCCCATAAATTTGCTCCAGATTGCTTGTTATCCCGGATGACATTGACTGACATTCCAGTTTTGGGACAAGCTGCTCCAAAGCATAACAATCCACTGGATGTCATATTTTTTTGTAACATTTTCATATATCAAAGGCAACACTCATG
The DNA here is from genome assembly GCA_903131615.1 of Diplodus sargus. NCBI lineage: Eukaryota > Metazoa > Chordata > Actinopteri > Spariformes > Sparidae > Diplodus > Diplodus sargus. Next base: position 1,273,645 of record CAEMYA010000025.1, on the reverse strand, counting down.
TAATGATGCCTGGGGCAGAGATTTTTAAATGTATTTTCTTTTCAACGATTTTGTAGGTTTTTTGCATTTCACCATGAGGTCCGGACAGTTTTCCGGTATGACATTTTGTGACCATTGTGTCTAATAACTCTTAAACTTTGTAAAACCCTCAACACATTTTCCTATCACTAGATAAACAGAGATTCATAGATGGAATTAATGTGTTTTTTATTTAAAAAAATTGTATTTTTACTCCATTAATGTGCTTTGGACATCAAAATTGCACGTCACGTCATATTGCCTTTTGGGTTTCGGTTGTGAAAATTGTAGTTATTGACACTCTTAATTATTTCATGTGTCCTTTCAAATGGTCAAGTGGTTTTGTCTCGGGACTTAAGAAAAGCACATGCTTGTGTTTCCAGCACTTTTCGAGCAAAACACTGTTTTGCAACACAATCGATGCTGAACTCTTGTTTTTTTTTCTCCCTCAGGTACAGTATTCTCTCTGGGAATGAGAGAATGACTTTTATGATGGAGCCAGATACAGGGGTGCTCAGTCTGTCTAACAAGAGGCGACAGGGCATGAAACTCTTGTATCAACTCAATGTGTCGGTGTCAGATGGAGTCTTCACCAACACTGCTCAGGTGAGACAACTTCCTCGCCAGTTGCGATTTAGTTCTGTCAACTGATTTGCTCTTTTATAACCCTTGTAGTGTTTTATGTACAGCGAGCCGCGTGACCTTCTTTGGCAACCGCTCGCTTCGGATTTGTTCCACACATTCGCAGCTGTCCAAAGCGACTGCTGATTTCTCTACCACTGGCTGCTTTGCAGAGCACCTCTGCAGTTGGAAGGTTAATGTGCGTTCGTGTCATATTGGATTTACTGCGAGGATGAGCTGCCAGCTGGAAAGAAATGTTCACATCTGTCTTTTAGCGGTAATTACAAGTGGGACTCTGATATCCCCACATCTCTGATTGTCCACATTATATGTCGCAGCAATAACATGTCGCGCAATTCTCATGTTCCTCTTCTCCTGACGCGACGAGAACACCACTTACCTCCACAGCAGTCTGTCAGAGACTGATACATGTTTGCCGCCGCATCAATCACCCCTTTTGTCACAAGGCGGATGCTCTTACTGCTCGGCCATATGCCGCGTTGATGTTATCGTGTTTGACAAATCTGCCACTGTTAATTACTGTGATGGCACTAACGAAATGTCAGCAGACGTGAGAATGATGATGGCGGGACGGCGATTATAACGATGATGGTGATCCCCAGGTGGTTGTACGCGTGCTGGGAGCGAACCTGTACAGCCCGGTGTTCAGCCAGAGGTTCTACCTGGCCGAAGTCCAAGAAAATGCCCCTTCAGGGTCAAAGGTCATTCAGGTTAGTTTGCCTTTTCACTACTCACTTTGAGACTTACTCCTACCGACTGTGGTGCACGCAGACCCCCGAGGTAAACTTTTTGTCAGATCTCACTGGGTGCCTTGTTTTCCCATTGCAGTTCATCATGACTTTGTCAATAGATTTGTTTCCGTTTTGTAATTAGTGCTTTTTTAAAAATACCATTTGCGTCCTGGGGGAACTCAGTCAAAGGCCTAATCCCGTCTATGCAGTTTTAATAGATGGAGCTGTTTATTGAGGTCATGTTTGCCATGGTTCCTAATTTAAATATCGCACACTATCGGGGGGGTAGGGGCAATCTGTCAGACACAGATGCCGCCGACACAGATTAAAAAATGTTGAATGACTGTGGGTTATTTCAAATCATTTATATTCAGGTCAACATGACCCTGGTTGGTGCCACATGTAAATATAACACAAATGATGTGAACTTACTTTTTAAAACTAAATTATAACCGATTTAAAGGATGGTAATTGAATAAGCTTTGACATTAAATGACATTAAATACATGACCAACTATAAAGGGGACTCAGTAGATCACATACCTCTGCCAATGCCCCACAGTCCCCTTATATTCAATCAAGCCTGATCAGATATCAAATAAAGCATGTTTAAATCTGCTAGATCCAGATTTTTATTAGGATCTGCATTAAATGTTTTCACTCATAGATACTAGGCAACTTATGAAGGCGGAATTCTTCATCAAACATTATTCCCTGAGAAATGAATTTTAAAAAAAACACCCTATCCCGCACTGTTAAAGAAAGTGAGAAACATATCCTGGATCAGTCAGTTTACCCAGATCTGCACCAAAAGTCCTCCATCCAAGTTTCCGACCTCATAATGACCAATCTGACATCATTTCCTGAATATCTGTCTGGACTACCAGGTTCGGGCAACGGACGAGGACTCCGGGCTGTTTGGTCAGATCACCTACTCCTTCATCAACGACCTTGGCAAAACTCAGTTCACCATCGATGCAGATGGAGTCATCACCACTCTTCAGAAATTGGACAGAGAAAATCCTCTCAACAAGGACATGGTGCTGACCGTTATGGCCCTGGATGGAGGAGGTACTGTTTCTGACCCTGACCGGGGCTGACTGTGAACTGATTACCTGACGAAAAAACATCTTTAAATCAGCTGATATAAGACTTCCTGTGCCCCTGAGTCAAACATTTAGCTAACATTAATGCATGAGTGGGCACTGTTTTTGGTTAATGTACTGTAGGTGTCAGATGATAGCTTAGGTATTATAAGATCCCACTCTCCTGAATATCTATGAATATTAAAGCATATTAACTTTACAGATGCATTACATCTTGCCATCCAGAACGAGAGGAGAACAAGCCATTTTGGTTTTTGAACTACATACATTCCACGAATCCATGTGTGTTTTTCTTCTGTTATTCTTCCAGGTCGTGCGTCGTTTTGCACGGTGCGAGTGGTTCTTGCTGATGAGAACGACAACGCCCCTCGCTTCAGAGCTGTGGAGTACCGTATGAGCATTAAAGCGAACGTTGCCAAAGGTTCTCTGGTCACACAGATCCAAGCCACCGATCCTGATGCCGGGTCCAACGGGAGGATCACCTACTCCCTCTACAGCGAGGCACGTCTGTCGCTGGTAGATGTGCTGGAGGTCAGTACGTTCCGCTCTTTAACTTCATGCATTAGTCGACCGCAAAACATATTTTTGCACCGCTGAGCTGTGGGGTTTAGTTTTAATGGACTTGCCAACACCTTCTCTGCTCTCAGAAACAAAAGTTTAACCGGATTAAATCTTCCATACATTCAATTAAGACATATTCTCAAATGAGCTCCCCACCGCTTTTCAGGGATCAAAAGCCATCTGTTAACAATAACGATTTCATCCATCAAATCAAAATGCTAGTCAAAAGGGAAACACAATTAAATAAGAAACAGATAAACAACTAGAATGACACTCAGTACAGCACATACTTCCGCCAAAGCCCAAAAGGCCCCATTGTATTCATTCATTGATTCCAGTGACCTAAAACTAAATAAGTCCCAGAGAAATTAACAAAAATATTGAAAATGCTTAATTATAAGAAAGTGAGAAATTCACAAATCTGTCACTTTATCCAGATCTGCAGATCTGGGAGTAGAAGCATTTTTCATCTAGTTGCTGTGTAATCCTGCTGATAAAAACGGACTAACAAACAAACAAACAGGCATAGGTAAAAATATAACATCCTTCCCGCAGGTAACTATGATTGTTTTGAACAAATTTGAACTAAAAGCTGTAGTTTATGAGGCAGTGGTGGAGGATGGTGTGCGAAACCTTTACTAATACCACCCTGTAAAAAATACATCCTGCATTTAAAATGTTACTTAATGTAAAAGTATGTAAGTATAACCTTGAAAATGTGCATATGTAAGTTTTAAAAGTAAAAGTAACCATTATGATGAGTGTCCCTTTAGATTACTATTATTATGGCAGGATTTTGCTGTTGTAGCTGGTTGAGTTGCAGCTATTTTTTGTGATGATTTTTTAATGATTATTTTCATTATGGATTAATATATTCCTTATTTTCTCAACTTATCTATTGATTGTTTTGTGAAACTTTAGAATAAAAGTGAAAAATGTCATCACAATTACCCAGAGCCCAAAACTAAACTTAATAATGCTTTTGTTGTCCAAACGATGGTCCAAACCTTANNTGATCGACAAATTGTGCTTTTATCCACTGTTGGGCAATTTGATTGATAGCAACTACTTCATTATGTTCTGTGTGCTAAAATGTTCACTTGTAAAGTAACGAAAGATGTCAAATAATTGTAGCAGAGTAAAAATGACAGTATTTCCCTCTGAAAAGTTGACAAGTAAAGTACAAATAGCTCAAATTTGGATTAAAGTAAAGTAATGGAGTAAATGTACTCAGTCAATGATTAAAGACTAATATAAGATGAATGAATGCTAAAAAAGTAACATAGTATAAATAGATAATAGGCTCATAAAACATGTTGTCCAAGCACTTGTTGTGGAAAAAAAGGACAAATCCTGTCCAATTTAAGCCAGAGGCCAAAACATAAGAAGCTGTTGGCTCAAAGACAATCGAATTCCGGCTGAGAGCTGAAGATTTAAGCTCCGTAAGTAGTATATCTGTCACTTAATGGCATTTAACTTGCAGGTGGAGCCAGACAGCGGTTGGATGATGACCAAAAGCACTGTGGACCACCTCCAGGGGACTGTGCTGTCCTTCTTTGTCAAAGCCACAGATTGCGGCTCTCCAGCCAAGCACTCTCTAGTGTCCGCCTTCATCCATGTCGTCCCACCGGACGCATTTGTTCCCTCCTTCAGCCAGCCTCAGTACTCCTTCACCATTCCCGAGGACACACCGGTAGGAACGGCCTTGGGCTCTGTGTACATGGGCCCCGGGCAGACCGCCTTCTTCAGCGTAGTCGGGGGGGAGACCTTCGACAGCAACCAGGGAGGGACGTTCCTGGTGGAGAGGGAATCGGGTCTGATCCGCCTGGTAAAGCCTCTGGACTACGAGGAGGTCAGCATCTTCCGCTTTAAGATCGCAGCAACGACAAGAAGAGACCTGATCGAGTCCGTCTCCACTGTTGACCTGGAGGTTAAGGTCGGTGACACATTTAAGCATAGATCCTGCTAACGTCATGTTTCTTACATTTTAATAGAAATGTATCTTTTTTACAGCCTTGGATTCCAATACAATACCATTTAAGAAAACAAGAGAAAACCTAGTTAGATGAATTTTTTTCATTGGTATTGTGACTTTGTTGGGTGAATTCAGTGAAGATTCGTCATTTTACAGATCCTGGACGTGAACGACAACAAGCCAGTGTTTGAGACGAACACCTATGTAGCCACGGTGATGGAGGGGATGCCAGCTGGGACAAGAGTGGTCCAAGTGCGGGCTCTCGATCCAGACTGGGGCTCTAATGGACAGGTGTGTGACGGCTTAAGGACTTTGTTCCCTTTGCCTTCTCCTGCAAACGAGTGTGCTTGGCGTTTGTGCTGTTTTTCAGTTTGAATTGCTGCAGGTATAAAACCTACAGCTTTATTCACCTTTTCGGAGAGGGCTGAAACTTGCTCGTGGTGGAATGTCGGTAGTGAAGTCTAGACCTCTGTTTGAATTAGCGTTAAACAAATTCAATTAACTTGATTTAACATGAAATTAACGGTGGTTTTCATAATCGATTTTTCAATTAATTATTTTTTTTTCATGATTACTCCTTTTAATGTAAAAAAAGATTGTGAAAGATGCTCATCACACATTCCCAGAGGCCAAAGTGATGTCTTCACATCGCTTCCTTTGTCCAATCAAAAAAGACTTTTGATTTTCTATTATAAATGCCAAAGAAATGCTCCCAATCCTTACATTTAGGAAGCTGGAACTGGCAAATATTAGTTGTCCGTTAATTATCTTTGATCCATCAATCAGTTACACCTCTATTTTTTTCAACTGCAGGTGACCTACAGCCTCGGACCTCTGCTCACATACAACTTGGACTTGACAAAAGCCCCTCGCTCCTCCGGCGGCCCCATCACTACGGGTTCCGTCTTTGCCATCGACAGTAAAACCGGCTGGATCACCACAGTGAGCCAGATGGACCACGAGACCTGCTCCAGCTACAGCTTCGAGGTGGTGGCCTCCGACCTGGGGGAGTTGCAGTCCCTCTCCTCCACCACGGTGGTGACCATCACCGTGTCGGACGTCAACGACAACCCGCCGCGGTTCGAGAGGGAGCTGTACCGGGGCGCGGTGAAGGAGAGCGATCCCCTCGGCGAGGTGGTGGCCGTCCTGAAAACCCGAGATCAGGACGGCACGGATCAGAACCGCCTCGTCAGCTTTTACATTACAGGTGAGGAGATGAAGAAAGCGCCGACACAGTGCCGCTAAACGCATTCTGTGCCGCAGCAATTGTCTCGACGAGGTTTTGTTGCATACAAATTATTCATTGGCCTAATGTGGCTTTTATTATTAAAGGTCAAACTTAGAATTAGTTTGAACTCAAATGTCAAACACGACTAATCTTTACTTTTCTTTTTTTTTTTACATCTCCTTTTCATTTCGATATTACAAGGCATGCATATTACAACAAAACATTTCAGGGCGAAGGCAGAGAAACCCGTGTATTCACATTTTCATTTGTCAAATAAGACGTAAGAAAGGGAACAGACTATAATTTAGATTAGTTTTCAACGGGTCTCGCTCACCTGGGAGCGTCTGCTTTAAATGATTCTTGTGAAACTATGTGAAATTATTACAGTAGTTTGAATTTTACAGACTTCACTCCTTTTTTATGCGAGTGATAAAAAAAAAAAAAAAAACACTGCGAGGGCCTCTCCGCCAGAACTCTCACCTTTCCCGTTCACGGAACACCGTCCGATAACCACAGAGGATGATGTATTTTGGCCTTGTGTCCTGGCATTTAAGAATACTGATTGGCCCTAATGGAAGCGTTGTAATAAAAGGTCAACATTTTTAAACTTTTAAAGGCCAATTCCGCTACACCACCAGCCCGCTTGACTACGATGATAGATGTTTATTGATTGTGCCAAAAGGTTCGTGCATCATTTGTTGTTTGTGTGTGTGTGTGTGGAGGGGGTGGGCAGCTGATGCTCATTCATTCTTTGAACAAATACTTACAGTTTGTTCACAAGTCTGTTGCAATGCGTCTCCACATCCGTCTTTGCTGTGTGGTGTCAGCTCTTGTTGTCCTCTCATGCGTTATCTTCAGGAGGAAACCCGCGGGGCGTGTTCGGCCTGGCCCGGGTGCAGGGAGAGTGGAAGGTTTATGTGAGCGGTCTGCTGGATCGCGAGCAGCAGGACTGGTATCTGCTCAACATCACGGCCAGCGATGGCCTGTACGTCGCCCGCACCGCTGTGGAGGTCACCGTCATGGATGCCAACGACAACAGCCCCATCTGCAACCAGGTCAGGGATTGGATGGAATTGGGTTGAAAGGAAAACATGCAAAGCAAACAAACGCAGAGCAGAGTGTGAGAGATGATTGTTCAGTTTTTTGTCCCCAAGCTGACTACTTTTCTATTAGTGTGTTGTCTAAAAGTAGACAGCTGACTTGCATTTAATCCATCACGACTCTAGACTTTTCTGTTAAACGTTGTTGAGAGGCAAATGATTTATTTGGGTTTGGTCACAAATGTGTGCAAAGGAGACCTATTATACGTTTTCCTTTTTCCTTTTCTTCAGTGTGTTATATAGTTTCTTGTGCATGTAAAAGATGTTGAAACGTGAAAAGGTCAAGGTTCACAGCAGCAGAGTCTCTTCTCTCTGCTCCTGAAACGACTCGTCAGTGGTCCCGCCTTTTAGTTCTGTAACTTTTTGGCGTCACACTACTTCACCGCGACACATATTTGCATAATTAATGCCTAGCAACTAGTCTGGCTTGTTAAAATTCAATGAGCACAGCTGCTCTGTTGTTTGTTAGTCGGTGCCGGGTCAGGCGTGTGTGACCTGACCAATCAGAGCCGACTGGTGTTTGGGTTTCAGTGTTTCAGACAGAGGGGAAATACAGTGCTGCAGCACTTGGACAGTATGAGGAAGCTGATGTGATTATTGAGCATTAGAGCATGTAATCCTATTCTAGCAGTAACCTGAAATTAAATTATGCACCTGAAATTGAGCAAAATACGTTTCCTTTTTAAAATAAGTGAAATTAGTTTGGTGTTTTATCATCAAACATGTCACGTAAAAGCTGAAGGCAACATACAGCGACGGCACTCATGAGCGCATGAGTTTTGAATTGATGCTGAGTTATTTAATATTACATTTACATTATATCTGACGACGCTATCATACCGATGTGATTAATTAGTTAAGGCCCCAATACCCAGAACTTCCCCTCTGGTAATTTTAAGGGTGGCTTAGCTCAGAAAATGATTCTGATGAATAATGTTAAAATTTGCATACTGTATGTATGACTTTAGCCAGTATCTGGGGATGTAGTGTAACAGGATTTGTTCAGTTAATATTGATTCTCTGTTCTACAGTGTGCCAGAGTACAAACCCAATGTCACTCAATTCAAACAAAATGTGCTGTATTTCCCAGGGAATGTACAATAACTGGCTTTTACATGTGCTTTTGTGTGAAAAGTCAAAAGCTGATGCTCTTTAAATAGCACAAGTGACAGAGCTGACACAAACACGTCACATGAATCGGTGACCTTGGCTTGGACTCGTCCTACTGTTGGCATCAATAATCTGACAGAATCTGGTCTCCGAGAGGCAAATCAATGTTAAAGTGGAAGATAATTGGGCTGTCCACGCTTCTGGGGATTTTTTTCCTTTTCATTGAGTCGTATTCTAAAATTCTTCACTTTTTTTTTTTTACATAATTAGCTGAGAAACTTCCACTCTCCCTCTAAACTCTGACTAATTCTCTTTGAAATCAATCCTCCCTGTCTCCCTGTCCCACTCTTATATTCTTTCTGTTCTCTTCTCCGACGTGTCAGACCTGTGTAACTACAAAGTGATTAATCTGACGTGGAGACATTAAGATGGTCAGACAGATGAATATTACCATGTTTTTTGCACATTTTCCTAATATTTTTCCCTCATGAATTGGACGTAGTATCAGGAATAGTAGTCGTAGTAGTACCTGTTGTAGTAGTAAATAGTGTGGTTATTCTGAGGGAATTGGTTTCCTGACTTTTTAAAGTCAGCTTTTAAAATTGACAGTGTTAGAAGCAGTTCTGTCTGTAAAAGTGCATATACTACTTCCACTTAATAAGTATGATAGAAATAGCACAGGAAATATTAGTGTACACTCTAAAATCTGACAAAGTGATCAAAAAAGTCGAAGACACAGATTACCTCAAAATAATCAAGAAAACTAGATTTATAATTTGAAGTTGTTTTTGTCTTGTACAACTTGAATTTAGGTTTATTCTGAGGTAATCTGACCTGATGTTTCCTGACCTTTTGTAAAGTAAAGCCAACTTTTAAAATTCACGAGTAGCTTTAATGCTTTCTTGTTGCTGGAGTAGTACCAATGGTTGTAGCACTCACACTATAAAGTATAGCTACTATTAGTTACTGCTAGTTCTAAGTCAGCATTATCCAATATTTCAGTGGCAATCGTTTGGTTATAGTTTGCTGGTTATTTTTTCAATGAATAGACTCATTGTTTGGTTTATGAAAATGCCCGAAAATAATGAAAAAAATCTCATTTGTTCTTAATCACAATGTAATGGTGACCTGTTAAAAATGCTTGCCAGACATGGCGGCAAACATGAGAATCCCGCTCTCTGTGAGTTCGCGAGCAGACGGGACTGCCTCTTTATGGAGTTCTCCATCCTGGATGGATAAAGCTGGCAGTCATACCAGAAAATACATTTTTCCGTTTTACTGCATAAGCAGTGGGGAGGAGAGACATGGCTTACTGACCAAACGCAATGTAGAGCTCTTTAAAAATCCATTTCAAAATCACTTACAGCAGCTTTAAACTATTAATAATCATAATAGTTGCAGATGAATTTACTGTCGATCAGTTAATCGGTTAAGTGACTTAGTGTTTCCGCTCTAAATATGATTAAATCATTCATATCGCTCTGAAGGACGGAGCAGTTGCAGCAGGGTCAGACACGCTGCACGATACTTGGACATACTACAGTGGTTTTCCCATTGCGCTGGTCTGTATTGGATGATAGAGTGAGGTCACAAAGTTCATTTCTAGAGGCGGCCACTGGCAGGAGTGCAGGCGGGGTCAGCAAAGGGCACTTACCACTGTTGCGCTCATTCTGCTGTTATAATGGATGCAGCGGCCAAAGTTGAATGTACTTTTTGATATGTTGGACAGATGTGTGGTCTCACTTTGTGGTTGTGTGTGTGTGTGTGTGTGGTGCAGGCCGTGTATAGCGCCTCCTTTCCTGAGGATATTCCCACTAACAAGGGCATTCTGACAGTGGGCGCAACAGATGCGGACTCAGGCTCCAGTGCCGAGATCCAATATTCCCTGTTTGGCATCGGGGTCGAAGATTTCTACATGGACGCAAACACTGGTACATTCAGTCAATATTTTTCCTTTGGATTCTTGCGCGATCTAAACGGTGTATCCGCCTCAGATTCGACATCTTTTTTTTCCCAGCCTCTTCTGTTTGTGTCTTTAGGTGAGCTGCGCACGGCCACTGCCATGGACCGAGAAATGACGCCCACCTACAAACTCATTGCCCAGGCAACCGATGGAGGCGGGCTATTCTGCCGCTCTGACATTTCTCTCAAAGTACTGGATGTGAATGACAATGCCCCCTCTTTCTCCTCTAGTCATTACCTGGCTAGTGTGTATGAAAATGCCGCCCCCAAGGCGTTGCTTACCCGACTGCAGGCCAGTGACCCTGATGAAGGTAAGCTGTTACGTGATGGATGGGTAACAAATTAAGCAAGGGTGATAATGAGCACAGGAAGCATTCAAACCGCTGACTATGTCCATGAAAAACGTACCCTCCTGCAGCTGATTGAGACACATTAACACACGTAATTGGTTCATGTAGTGTGTGGTTTTGCGTGATTTCTCATCCTGCTCTCTCCAGGCCTCAACCGCACAGTGGTCTACTCTCTGGCGGATTCAGTCGGCGGCTTCTTCTCCATCGACCCCATATCTGGGATGGTGATCCTGGAGAAATCTCTGGACAGAGAGAGTCGAGATTCCTATCGCGTCCGCGTCCGAGCCACTGACCAGGCCGGACGACAGGGAGCTCTGTCCTCGCAGGTTCGTGACACGCATTCAGTCTCAGAGAAAGATGACACTTCTCGAGCTGGAAATGAGTTAAACATCAAAAATGCACAACATTGAAATTCACAGTCCTCACAACATTTATGTTTTCGATGATATAATTGTGGTTTTCTGAGTAATTAAGTCAGACGCAGTGCAATTACCTCAGCCTTTTAGCAATCAACATTAATTATTTCTCAAAACAAAAAATAGACCCTATTCTGCAATTAAACCATTTACCGCAATAGCGTAATTAAAATGCACGCGCTCGTGTTAAAGTGCTGATTAGTCGGCCGCGGTTCCATCCATCTGGTGATCTTGAATTTCCGTCCGCACACATGGATAAGAGGGGCCAATGAATAAAAACATGCTGTTTACTGAGGAGATCAGATAGGGAACCGGGGAGATTTAATCAAGATAAGTCTTCATCAAATTGTGCAGTGGGTGGGAAAAGATGTGGGAGGTGACAGACCACAGAGAGGATGCATGTCAATGCCAGGTGTAAACAGAGCCAGAGGCAGTGAAGAGAAGAGGAGGAAAAATACCCACAAGACAAGCTGAAACAGTGTTTGCTCTCTGTCTTTTTTTTTTAGGTGTTTTTGTTGCAGAACAAGCCGCGAACTCAAAAGTCACACTCAGGCAAAAAGTGAAGTCAGGATCGGGTGATTTAAGTCTGTACAAAGAGGTCCGGTGTCCATAGTGCTGAAACTGAACATGACTATTTGAAGCGATGGGTGCCATTACCGCCGCAAATACAAGTAGCGGTAGTTGTAGCCGTAATAGCAACAATAGCAGTGTTATTAGCGAAAATGAGTACATCGCCCCTGGAAAGATTGCCCTTCTGTAAAATGGGCTGACTGTGCAATAGAAGGATGCTAGCATTTTTTTGATTTTGGTGCTGCATGACTTCGGCTGTGGTCTTCCCGTTTGCTCAAAAGGTAGAAAACCAGGAAACAGGAAACAAGAAGGTGGCCAGCGGGTGACAAATAACATCACGTCTAAAGTGCACTGAAATATGTTTTTGAAAACATTTTAGGTGAGAAATATAGCGATGAATTTGAACAATTCGCTTTTTTTAGCCTCCATTTTCACAATACAGAATCAGGAGCTCTTAAAATAAACTTTTTGCCCTATCAAAATGACAAGGTTACTCCCTTAAGTTTGTAGCATCATAGCTTTATTTTGAAGCGTGTGATCTAAAGCTTCCTCCAGAAATGCAGAAACAATGTGACGAATCTTGACTCAGATACCATCCAGCAAAAGCAGCCTTTATCGACTCGGTAAAGTAATTCTCTCACATTTATCCAGCAAGACCTTCTCTCTCAGGCTTTGGTGGATACTTTAAGTGTCTTTTTTGCCTCAGGCCACTGTCTTGTTAGTAAAACCTTCTTCTTTTGCTCCCATTAACGTACACTGTCCTCCGAGTTGAAACTGAACTCTCAGGACCTGGAGCGGAACAGACAAATTAACTGCTGAGGCCTCTTGTTAACAGTCTCTTGTGTCTCCGCCAGGTGGATTTAACCATTCTGGTGCTGGACGTGAATGACAACGCTCCAGTCTTCCAGAGGAGGGACTACGCCGTCACCGTCCCCGAGGACGTGGCTATTGGAACCGAGGTGCTGCGAGTGCTGGCGACAAGCGTCGACATCGGACCAAACGCTGAGATCACCTACCGCATCCGGTCGGGGAATGAGTTAAGAAAGTTCTCGATAGACAGAAACCTGGGTAAGCGCAGGTCCATTGTACTGTGTCGTGTCGTATCATATTAATGCTTATTTATGCTGTTTGACTTCATATATGTATGTTTTAGGCTCTATTTCTGTGGCGGATGATTTGGACTTCGAGGTGTGTAAGGACTACTACCTCACGGTCGAGGCGTGGGACAGCGGGAACCCTCCTCTCAGCACTGCTACCATGGTGACCATTGAACTCATGGACGTCAACGACAACGCTCCGGCCTTCAGTCAGGACATTTACAATGTTCTGGTCAGCGAGGACGCATCTATTGGGCAGTCGATTACAAGGGTAACATTCGCTCTGAATTTGTTCTCCATTTTTATGTTCTGTCAGTACTTCTCTTTCTTTTTCGTCTACTTTGGTTTTTTACTCCATATCGGAGTTTTCATTTTTTCCTATAGTTTCCAATTTTGTGTTTTTTTTAATTTATTTACTAGTTTGTTTGTTGGTTGGTCGGTTGTCAGCAGGATTAGACAAAAGGATGGATGGAGGATGGGCCTCGGCCCAGAACAGACCCTGTTAACTTTTAGTGTGGGTTCACACAAAGAAACAGATTCAGACATTCATGATGGATCATGATGAAAAAATAGGAGTATTTAGATTTCAGTGAATTTCCAGAATGGGGTTTGCTTGTTTCAGTTTAGTTTTATTGTTTAAAATTGTTTACTTTTTCCAATTTTTATTACTTTAGGGTGTTCTAGTCTAGTTATTTTTAATTACATTTTTTGTTGTTGCATTTGTTGATTTATATCAGATGGCTGGCATACTTTTTCACTCTTTGTTTTTCGTTCAAGTTTTACCTGACTGCAATAAACCCTGCCTCATCTGTGTGCGATCTAGGTCTCGGCAGAAGACTTGGACAGCCAGGTGAACGGGCGGATCACCTACTCCATCCTGAAAGGTGACCGCAGCAACCAATTCTGGATTGACCCCGTGACGGGACTGCTCAAAGTCAATAAGCGGCTCGACAGAGAACTAGTAAGGATGCATCTTAAAGTACAATATCTCATAAACAATCAATAGTAATTTTCTGGTTCATGCTCACAGCCAAGAAAGAAAAAAACACCAAGTCCGCTCAAGGTCAGCACACAATGAAGTGTCATATTATGCAGGCATAGGAGCGCTTACCGTATTGCCTAATACATACAGACGCTAATGCAGTCTCTTCTCCTCGCTCTGCAGGTATCCAGGTACTCTTTGTCGGTGCAGGCGTTCGACAGCGGCTCTCCCGCCATGTCCTCCACCGTCATCCTGAACATCGACGTGTCTGACGTCAACGACAACCCTCCTGTCTTCACCCCTCCCAACTCCACAGCCATCATGCAGGTAACAGTCCGTGCGCGTCAGTGTCGGCCTGTGTGCTTTTGTGATCGGCTGCACTCCTCAACCTTTTCTTTCTCTCTCCGCGCTTTCAGCTGAACCAGGCCGCCGGCACCACCCTTGCGCAGCTGTCAGTCAGCGATAAAGACTCCCCTAGGAACGGCCCGCCCTTTGAGTTTCGCATCGTGTCGGGAAATGAGGGGAAATTCTTCACCCTGGACCAGACTGGAACTCTGAGGTCCAACCGTGTGTTTGACCCTAAAGCCCCCAGAGAGTTCACTCTTGAAATCCAGGTTAGGTGTTCATTTATTTATTTATTTATTTATTTATTTATTTACATATATTCTGGAGAAGTTGACCGACAAATACACTTTGTTTGCATGGCTACACACAGTCAGCATTAGGCGCTGCCCGTTCCTCACCATCAGCTGCTAAATCCGGCTATTAGAGCTTTTAAAAGTAGCCCTATATAAACACACTACTGTAACGGAAAAGCTATTAACTCCAGTAATACGGTGGCATAGAAGGAGGGTGTGTTAATATTAACTGCTTCTCTGTGGGGGACTCGGGCAGTCTGAGGAGCTGAGGTAAAAGAAGATGAAAAGGGCACCAGACACATATGGTGAGTTTTTTTTTCATGGAAACGCCGCCCTGGAGAGCACCACAGTATGTTTTCTCACATTTTGGGCCTCCACAGGTGCACTCGAATACTTATTTTTAGTTACTTTTTAGTATTTTGTCATTGGTATTTAACAGAGCTCAAGAAAAAAAAAAATCAAAATGTGATTTGTAGCAAAATACGTGTGGTGTAATGTTAGAGTTTCATTCCAGGCATCCAGCCGACCCCTGATATAACTCTTTGTAATTTCTTTAAATTGAACAGGGAGCAAGTTGCGATATACTGTAAAAGACGCCCTATTTTACAGGGTTGTTTGTTGTGCTGCTAGAGCGAGGGGCCCAAAATTTTAGAACCAAAACAGTGGGACACAGGCTAAAAGCAAACTGATATTGTATTGTGTTGTTATGATATATAAAAAAAAGTACTAGGATCCTAAGTTCCCTTAACTGATAGACTTCATACCCAAACCCACCATGCTTAGATCATGAACAATTCATTGGGACGTGATGTACTTATACTCAAAAAATATTAAACTGCATAAACTTATTTATATATGTACATATTTATTTTACTGCTGTAAACACAAGATAAAATCCGACCTGTTGGCAGGCTGCTTGTTGGCACCAGTTTTTATTTTATCTATTTAAAGGCATTTTGCATTGTGTAACATGATGCATTTTGATGTATCTTTGCCCATCTCTGTACATGAGTCAGGGCCGGGATATAGCAGTGTTGAACTTGATCTTATTTTCTCCCCATGAGTCCAGCGGTGCTGCTTTGAGTCAGTACAGTTCTTGTTCAGCTCCAGCTACGTCGCTATCCGTATTCTTTGTTTACGTGTACAGATGCCAAGAGAGACAGCGTCTCATCATATGACCTTGTCATGACCATCTTTACATAATCATAAATGGCAAATTAATTTTTTCTGACTTTACTTTTTACTATAGCTCTGTTTCTTTGATCTGAGTCATTTAATGTATTTCTGTCTCTTTGTTTTTTCTCTCTCAGGCTAGTGACTCTGGTAAGCCAAGTCTCTCCACCTCCTCCTGGATCTTCCTGAGGGTCATCGGGAACAGTCAGTACAAACCCTCTGTCTCGCCCTTGGAAATCTTCATCATCATGGTAACAGATACCTTTGAGGGCGGCCCGATTGGTCGGATCTACGCGACCGACCGCGACCCCAATGACGTGCTGTCATTTACTCAGAAGCTTCAGGCCAAGAGTATGTTCAGGATAAACAGACAGGATGGCAGCATAGTGGCTCTGCCGGGCCTGGAACCTGGCAGGTACAGGCCGACTATGCCACACAAACACACTCTCACACACACACACGCGCGCAGGCTAAATACTGGTTGATATGCATTACACTTTTTTGTGTCATTTCCTTGTCCTCTCTCAGATACCAGATG
Organism: Diplodus sargus; assembly: GCA_903131615.1. Classification (NCBI taxonomy): domain Eukaryota; kingdom Metazoa; phylum Chordata; class Actinopteri; order Spariformes; family Sparidae; genus Diplodus; species Diplodus sargus. The sequence continues at coordinate 1,257,448 of CAEMYA010000025.1, read as the reverse complement.
AATGCCACAGTGAGTGACGGACGCTTTGCTGTGATCGCTGACGTGTCAGTCCAGGTCGAACAGGTGACAGATGTTCTCCTGCGTAGCGCCCTGACCTTAAGGTTCAGCTCCCTGTCTCCGGAGGACCTGCTCGGTCGCTACCTGAGCCAGATCAAAGTAATGTTACGGGGGCTCGCCGGCTGGAAATGGTCACCGGGACAACAGGATCCCCTCCACGTACTCAGTGTACAGCCAGTGATCGGGACATCTGGCGTGGACATGCTCCTGGTCATGGAGCGGCCGGAGGGCAGAGGACGGATGGGTGGCGGGTTCTACTCCAAGCAAGAGCTGTCCGCGAAACTGGGGGAAGCGGCGCAGAGGGGTCTGATTCGGGGCGTTCTAGCCGGAGCGGTGGTGGTGAACAGCGCTTGTTCCGGGGAGCTGGAGTGTGGGGACAGGGTGTGCGAACAGACGCTGGTGATGGAGGGCAGCTCGCCAATCACCTACAGCACCGAGAGGGTCAGTTTGGTGTCACCGAGGTTCAGCTCCACAGAGATCTGCACCTGCCCCGGTGAGCACGCCGCACACATGCTTACACAAGCCCAGCCCGCACTGTGTTTGCCCCTGATATCTGTCTTTTTACCAGTATCGATCATTTGGTTGAGTTTATTCTTTATGTGAGCTTTCAAACCGTGGTCGCCGGTCTTCGCTGGGTCCATGTCAATTTAACAAGCAGAAATATCGATAAGACTTTTAAAAATGCAGCGGAATCCATGCATTAAGATGAGACAACGAATGAAAACAAACCTCATAAATCAAGAAACCATAACCGTAACCCATGAAAGAAACAGGAATGAAAAATTGTCAAAAACATGGCTCCAAAAAATAAACAAAAAGCAAACGAAAGCTACTAAAACACATAAAACACAATAACATCCGTGATAGATTGCTCAACTATATTTTTAAGTGGCCTCTTGATAGTAAATCTATTTTTAATCTGTTTGATGTAGTTGAGCAGCATGTTGCCAAATCTGTGAGCTCCTGTAGGGTCTGAATTTGTGGGTATTTTTTTTTCCCTTCAGACTTTGTTGGTGATTGGTTGCTTTTTCTGACTAAGTTATTGTACTTTCTTGTGTTTTAATGAATCTCATAAAATCAGTGTAATATTGGCTGCGTGAAGGAAAAACAGACGACAGACAAACGTAGCGTGAAAAAGGTGCAAACATTCATTGCAGAATAGAATGTATAAAAAAATTGTTTGCATTGATAGGCTGATGAATGTATTATTTCCTAATTTTTTTGCACTTTTCCCTTCTCCAAACAGGAGGGACATGCCCCACTCCTGTGGAGCTCTGTGAGGGCCAGTCCTGTCCAGCAGACATGCAGTGTGTCCGTTCTGGTCCTACAGCGCCATCTGTCTGCCAGTGTCAGCCTGAGAGACTCGACGAGTGTGCAGGTATGATTTATCCTTCCTAATGTTTGGGTGTGTCTGATCAGGGTAGACAAGTAGATTCCATAAATATTCTTTCCCCCCCATGAATTAAAGCCTTTCCTCTCGTATTTGACTCGAGTGTCTCGTATTTTTTGTGACTTTGTAGGTCAAACCTCTCTGAGCTTCTCTGGAAACAGTTACATCAAGTACAGAGTGACAGAGAGTGGCCAGAGTGGGGAGATGAGGCTCGGCCTGAGGATCAGAACACTTCAGAGAAGAGGAGTGATTATGTTCACCCGTGTCAACCCTTGCACCATGCTCAAGGTTAAAATACTCACATCCGAATTCCAAATATGCTCTGCAAAGGGAGTCCTGTATTTTCGCGGTTGCGTCATTTTTCTTATTTCTTATTTTCCCTTTCCTCTCCTCAGATCGAAGGGGGTCGACTCTGGTTCCAGTTGGACTGCGACAACACCCTCGGCATTATGGGTATCTCTGGCAGGCCCATAAACGACGGACTCTGGCATGCTGTTGCCTTGGAGCTGACTAGGAACTACACCCTCCTGTCACTGGATGACAGCTATGTGGAGCGCCGCCGAGCAGCCCGGGCGCCTGTTCGCCTCTGGCCTCTGGCCCCGGATGCGTCTTTTTTCTTCGGGGCCCAAGTGAGGCCGCCAAGCGGGCAGGGCGAGAGGCCAAGCCCGGGGCCAGGGAGAAGCCAGGGGGGTCCTGGACTCGGGGACCGTGGAGGGAGAGCCCCGCCGAGAGCCCAGGACGGCTTCCAGGGCTGCCTGGGCTCGCTGATGCTGAACGGCAACGAGCTGCCACTCCAGAATAAGCGGAGCCGCTACGCTGAGATAGCCGGGCTGAGCGAGGTCAAGTTGGGCTGCGTGCTTTATCCGGATCCATGTGTCAGTCAGCCCTGCCTCAACGGAGCCATGTGCAGCAGCCTGCCCTCTGGAGGTCTGTTTTTAGATGCCGGTGTGGATGTATGTGGGTGTTCAGTCATCGTGTTATATAAATATATGGCATCAATAAACGATGAACACTTGACTGTCATTTCAGCATATGCGCTGATTTGCTTGTTTGTGCAGCAGTGACCACATATTGTATCCATTGTATGTATTGTATATAGTTAGCCTTTAGCTTCCTCCAGTATTAAATCAGTTACTCACAAATAAAATCACATGTAATTCCCAAGATCTGATATTGATGTTATTCACTAATATTTATGATTTTACACATTATTATTTGACACATTCTGACTTTCTCTCCAACAGGCTTCGTGTGCAGTTGCAGCGCTGGCTTCACTGGGGGGCGCTGTGAAATTGAACTGACATCCTGCATGCCCAATCCATGCCAGAACGGCGGGGAGTGTAAGCCGTTGGGCAGCGCGTTCTTCTGTGGCTGTCCGAGAGGACTCGGGGGACTTATGTAAGATAAAATAGCCTGCAATCACACACACACACACACACACACACTTTAGACCTTAATTGCAGATCGTCAGACAGCTTGGTGAAGAGTATGCCCTGTGTACACAGCATCTACACAATGTGAGGTTATTGATTGTTTAGACACATTAACATCTGTAGCCCCCCCCCTCCTTCTCACACACACACATTCAGACACAAAGAGCATGAATTCTGGAGGCAAGAAACACAAACGCATTCATTCATTAGCCCGCATTAGCACTCACAGCACCCACTGTGTTGTTTTAGTTGTTATTGTGCGAGATAAATTAGTGTTTCTAATTTAATTCAGTATAATTCTGGCTGAAAAGCCTGTAATCATTCTCCAGCTTCCTTCTTAATTACAGCTCAGTAATTGCCTTTGAAATAACCTCCCTGCTCATGCGGCTGTTCAGCTGAGCCGCCACTAGAGAGCAGTTTCTCCTCAAAGTAGAACATGGCTCTGCTTTTTAAAAAAAAAAAAAAATGTTTTTGACAAGAATTTTAAAAATGCTCCCGGTGAAGTTGGATTGATTTAACTTTGGCTTCGCGGTTCATAGTTTGTACAAATCATTATCAGTTTATAATGAACACACAGGCTGAGAAACACTGTGTTCTGCCACGAGGGAACAGCTGCTGATCATAATTGTCTATGAAACTGCAGATTGATAGGAAGTAATATCGAACTGAATAGAAATAAAGCATTGAGTATGAGCAGAAAATTCCTTTAAAATGAAAGAAGTTGAATAATTTAGCTTCAGAAGCTGAATCATGGACTTAGAGACATGAGTTTGAGACAACTTACTGTGTGAATATCACAATCAGCTATACATGCATAATGACTCCATTATCGTTCGGAGCAGAACACTGCGTACCTATGCATGGAAGCTTCCTGCATTACTGGTTTTTTTTTTTTCGTCTTACATCAGACCTCTCGTACAGTGTTTTGAAAAATCCCATCAAGAGAAAAATAATTGAAAAGCGAAATACAAGCATTTTTCTATCTCCCTCACAGCAGGGCGCCATGTTTGAAATGACAAGCCACAATGAGTACACGTGTGCGTGCGGAGTAAAACTACGTGTGTGATGTTCTGCTGTAATTTGTGTCTTTATCGAGGAGCATGTGTGTGTGTGTGTGTGTGCGCGCAATCAGGCAAATTTCTTTACACCAGAGCCATGTTAATGGAGATAACGGGGGGATCCGTGAAGATAATCTGCCGATTGAGAAAAGAAAAGAAAAGGCCCTCTGAAAAGATGATCTCCAAAGTGTTCATTCTCTTTCCGTCTTTTACACTTGCTGTCACGCTTTCATCTCTCATTCTTTTCTTTTCTCGCTTTGATACAAATCAACTCCACCGCTCCCATGCATAGCAATGTGTTTTTTTCGTCTGCGCCCTTGCAGATGTGATGAGGATATGAACGAGTGCGACCAGAGCGAGTGCGGCGACGGGGGAGAGTGCGTCAACACGTTCGGGTCCTTCTACTGTAACTGCTCGGAGGGGTACGAGGGTCAGTACTGCGATGATCTCGCGCCTGATGACCCGGGGGACGACACGCAGGTAAAGTGCCAACAACAGGCGAAACTGTTTTTACCTTACAGAAAATTTACTAATTTACTAATCCGAAAAAGGTACCAGCCCCCCGTCTCCGGGATTTTGCACAGTCAGCCTGCTGTTAATGGGACTTGGTGTACTCAGTGAGGCTATTGTGAATTGCGAGTGTGCAGTGGCCTCCTGGAAAGCTGTATTCACCACTTCGGTATGTTTGTCTCTGCAGCAGATGAATGAAAGTGTGGTAATGGGCAAATCACAGTTTCCATTTGAAGTTGTCACGCTCTTGACTTTCATCGTGTGCTTCTATACCTTGCATTGAGACTGCATGCCCAATTAATGCTGCACATTGCAAGGAGGAAAGGCGGCTCCATTATTCCCTAGAAGACTGTAACCATAGTCGACAAAACCTCTTAGGCCGCCTTCGCAACCAGTCGATATGTTCGCGTTGTTTGTTAGTTTTAAGGACATTTGAGGGCGTCTATTGCTGGAAATAAAGCTGAATACATATTTTATTGGGGTTTTTTCGCGGTGCCTACCAGCTCTTTTAAAACAAGTATCCATGGAATAGATCATCTTTTTCATACCACGTGCCTAGAAATGTGATCATTGTCAGCTCTGCGGTCATGATTAGAATCTGAAAATGGAAATATATCCACCATCAGATGAGATGAAATGTCAGTAAGGTCATTAATCAAAAGCTGCTAATGAAACATACGTTACACTGGTGGTCTTTTCAACCTGTGAGTCCTTCATTTACATTTTATCTTCCTTTATTAGTCCCTTCTGAACTGTACTTCAGAAGCATGCATATTAACTATAGTTGTCATACAGCTGCCTGGAATCTGTGCCAACGTCAGCCTGAGAGGGAAAAAGTCCAAATCGTAGCTTGACTCCTTGTTATCCAACATTTTTAGGAAGGGTTCCATCATGCCAACACATGCAGAGTCATTTCAGCAAGTTGGAAATACATGAGTCACTTTCAGGTTTTCATGATTCCCTCTCTTCCTGTTGCCCAGGCGGAGCCCCTGTCTTACGTCGGGCCCGGGGAGATAATTGGCATCGGGGTCCTCGCCTTCGTCATCATTCTCCTCCTCATACTCTTCATCGCCTTCAGGAAGAAAATCAAATTCAGGAAAAACTCAGATCCGGGCCCAGGGACTCAGAGCGTGATGGGCGTGTCAGCGATTTCCACAGAAACCAGCTACATGCTGCACAAGACCGGCATGGGGGCAGAGGGGATCGAGTTTAAAGCGGTGCGCGTGTCAGGTTCACCGGGCAACACGAGCACATACGGCGAGGTGGGAATGAGCACCGGAGGACCTCCTCAGGTCATGGTGCGACCGACTGCCCACTCACCCCTCCCAGGTGGACTCATTAACCCGACCATGAGGGGTGGGGATGGTGACAAGACCACTTCGAGTGAGGGCAGTCAGGTATGCAAATGATTATAAATTATTTCCTCATCTCCTGTTTCATAACACGACCATAAACTTTCAAAACTGAAAGACTTTGTAATGGCAGTTTATGAGTAATACCAGGAAAATAACAAGAGAACTGGGGCAATATTAAAAAATCTGAATTTATATTAAAGTTTTATACTGCATACTAATAAAATGAAATATATCAGGTCTCGTAACGAGTTTATATACCAATATCATTGTTAACATCAGCATATCTCCCAGCGCCTCGTTTTATTTGATGATGCTGTTCTTCTGTAGCTCTTTTTCTATTGCTTGAAAGAGAGCCAAGATGCTGGTACCTTATTACCCTTATAACTTACAAACAGCCATGTCTTGTTTAAGGGGGAGTTTACTGTCCTCTGTGCACAATTACAAAAAAAAGTGCTTTCTATGGCTGTAAGTTAGACTGTTAAAATTTTTATATGGTGGAATATATGGGACGGTGAAACTAAAGTAACATTCCGATTATTACTTTTAATGATACCAGAAGATGCTGTCTGGTAATAAACTTAAAAGTCTGGAAAAAGTCAAGTTTGTTTAAAAAGCCACCATGTGTATAATTTGAACGTTCATGATTTTAAAGGATAAGTTCACCAAAAAATGATGAAACTCAGCCATTATGTCATGCAGATGGAGAAGTCGCGGTCCACGAAACTTTTCTGGCGCTTCGAAGCATAACAGCGTTGCCGCGTTCTCCTGAACAAGTGAAGTAGATGGGGACTCGAATCAGTTTGGGATCTCAGGGCTTCCAAAAACGTGGCTTACAGTGGGTGAGCTTACCCTTTAACACCCTCCATAGTAGCATCAAAAGGGCCTATGTTAACTCATTCCCAATTTGGGGATGCTGAGATGTGTGGATTTAAACTAATGTGTATACTGCATCAATTTTCATTAGTTCAGTCCAGTTATTCTAGCATGTAAGAATTATAGTTTAACCCTCTGAGGTTGACTAACGCACCGGCGTGTCCAAATCACGTGCCCAATTGAAGATGATGTAGCAGCCTCAGTGAGTCTCGGTTCCGACTTATGTGTTGGTGCGGCTCTCAGACTATATACCAGTTTTTAAATTGTGTTGATAGGCCAAGTAAAACCGGACTTACGATAGATAATGTACACCACACTTTTTCGCTAACACTGCCGCCACGTTTGCGGCGCGTTTGGTGCGGGAAGAAACGATAAAAACTGGCTTTTCACACAAAAGTGTCCGCAAGCAGGAAGTGTTTGCAAGCAAAAAAACACGTAATACCCCCTTTTCCTATTGGTGGAAAAAGGCACCACAAAAAATTACATGGCAATCACAAAATTACCTGGCAAACTACATGATTTGGTTGCTGAGGAACAGAGGGAAGTTGAGGGAGGGACGGCGGCGAAAGACAGTGACGGTGATAGTGACAGCAATGGAGATGGCGAGTTTTGAGAGTTGAGAGATTTGTGACATTTAGCGTGTTTGGAGTGTATAGTTAGTGTGTTTGTAATGTAGTGTTTGGTGTAGTGTGTTTAATGAGTAGTGTAGTCGTTTGTTTGTTTGATGCTGAATGTGGACTGCTGAATGTGGAGCAGGCAGTGCAGCTCTTCATTGAGCTGGAAGGAGCTGAGGGAGACCTGAGCCTGAGGCATTGCCTGCATTTAGATGTTACATCTACAACTTTGTAAATTTCAAAAACGTATGCACAAATTTAGCAAACAACAAATTATATTTGCATTGGAAGTAATAAAAATGGTTTGTTAAACATATTTGTGGTTTTCAAATAAAAAAAAACAAACTTTTTCCTACTCGAATTGCATGGTTGTTTTTTTGTGATTTTAGGTCCATTGTGTTAATACAGCATGTTAACATGAAAAAATAACTGTACAGTCACACAGTCACAGTGAGGTTGTGCTGAAAAAATAATGACACCAAACAAGGTGTCAGTAGTTTTTAAGGTGAAATATAATGGCAAAATCAAAAATAGTCAAAAACAGCCAATTATACCCTGGACCCCAGAGTGTTAAAACATTCAAAATTGAACTAAAATCGTCAGCAGAATGTGAAAAATAACAGAGCCGCTCTCCGTCAGCATTACCCACCGGGACCCAACCGCCCCAAGCCTGAAAACCTAATTTCTGTGGTAGCAGTGTAAACACCAGCACCCTGGTGCCCTGAGCTCCCAGTCCAAGCCAGGCAGAGTCAGCTAAGGACCGCTAGCTGGACAGCTAACTGAGCTAACTAGCTATTGGCAGCTACAGTTAGAAGCTGTTACGGGTGATATGCTGCCCCTGAAATTCTTTGGGGTATGAATTGTTACATACTGCACTTTTAAGATACTTTTCAAATTAAGAAGGTCAGGTTGTAATCGAGGTTGTATCCTTCAAATCCCATGAAAAGACCAAAAGCTGCATACATCATTCGGTCTCTCTCCCGAAATGGGCTAAATAGTTTCCTGAAGTCGCTGAGCACTTTAGCGCTTTAGCAAATGTTCCTGAAGAGGAATAAATATTGCATTTGTTGGGGAATATTTTGGCCCACATATTTGGTAAGTTAGGAAGAATTTATGGAGCAGAATAATGGATGTGGGATTGACTCAAAATGTGTTAAATTTAATAAAAGAGCATGTTACACAGTGTAGGGGTGCTGCTCATCAATGTGTTTAAACAGTTGGTAGTCTGGGTTCTTTTTCTTTTTTTTCACTGGTGTTGTCTTCCATCCTCTGCAGTTCAGCAGCTTCCTCTCAGACATGTCCAACGTCCGAGGCGTGGCCAACAGGAGGGGTATCGCAGTGTGCAGCGTCGCACCCAATCTCCCTTCGGCGTCGGCCTGCCGCGCAGAGCACAGTCCGGCCCACAAAGTGTCCTGGGAGGGTGAGGAAGCCAGGGAGGAAGGGCTGGAGCGTGCGAGGGATGAGAGAGAGGAGGAATGGGGGCAGAGAGCTTTTGAGTTGGAGAGAACACAGAGAGATAACAGTCCACAGGGTAAGTCTGCAAGCAAGTGCACACGCGCACTCACGCACACACACACACACACACACACACAC
>CAEMYA010000025.1:1237167-1248533 GCA_903131615.1 Diplodus sargus | reverse complement strand
ACACACACACACACACATACAGAGGCATGCATGCACAGTTTCTTACCTCTGATCAAAAAGGCGCAGAGCACACAGGCCGTGAACTCATTGTGCTGCAGCCACACCATCATCTCCAGTGAGGGAGCTTATTTCACAGTGATCTCTGCCTTTTGATCACACACATCAAAGAAAATGGCCCAGAGTAAGCAAGAGTGGTTAAAAAGTCACATTTTTGATTTTGCTTATCATTTCAGTTTAGCTTAACTATTTACTGATGGCATGACTCACTATTCTGTTACGCTGCCGAAATTGGCAATCATGTCCACTCGTATCAGGATGAGAACTCTTACATCTCCTGTGCACTTCTGTTTGAATGGTCAGGGTAATCAGCCAGAACTGATGTCCTATGTTCTTGTCCTACTTTTTGCTCAAAAAAAGTCCCAACAAAGTCAAAGTAGCTGGAACACAAAGAGATTTTTTTTTTTTCCCCCACAAAGTTTATTTATTTATTTATTTATTTTTCATCCAAGTTTGCCTCACGCGTACCTTTGTCAACAGAGGGGACAACAAACCAAGAGCAAGAGCGGGTGAGAAATCGTTGTCAGATGATTCAGCTTCAGTCTGATATTTAGCTGCCGACGGCGAGAGCACAGCTCGCACAGTTTGTTCTCTGTCAATGAAATGACCATGTTGCATCTCAGCGCTGAGGTAGACGTCACATATTTCGATTCTCCGTCCGACCTGTTGTTTTGAATAATACAGCCTGCAGTGGGAACTTCCTGCCTGTTAATTATTGATTTCTTCCTGTAGGAATGGGAAAGAGATTGTTTTATTAATTATTTTTTTTGCTCCCCTGTTGAGCGTATGCACAAAAAAAGCGAGAAAAGGCACAAAAAAAAATCCTTCCCTCAGCGGTCAAAGTTACAGCGGAAGTCCAACGATTAATATGTGATTAGCACAGTCATATTCTCTTTATTGCGTTAATGATTCCAGCCTTAAGTGCCACTTTAATTAATCAATTGGAAACAGTTTAGTTAATTATTCACACCATGGCGACCACAAACAGGTAGAGTAATGAATACTGCAATAGATGGGCCCAAGTCAATACACAGGAAAACATATTGGTCGCTTTTCTGTCACTACCTGCTGCTCATGAATAAATGAGATGCGATGAATTATGAAAAACTCGGAAAATACATCAACAAATCAAGTCTCATATCGGTCAGTTTTTCGCAATTGTACCGTCAGATATATATGTCTCTCACAGTAAGTATTGTACATTGATCTTTTGCAGAGAAATTTAGATTGAATTACAAGTTCATCGCTGAATGAACGATAACAAAGGCCTCGAGAAGCAGTCGAAGAATGCAGCAAAAGTGGCAGAAAGCATTTTGTGAAGCTGCTAAAAACTTTCAGAGGTTAGGATTAATGCAACATTAGCTAGATAGATAGATAGATAGATAGATAGATAGATAGATAGATAGATAGATAGATAGATAGATAGATAGATAGATTTTCTGTATGTGTCCTTTCGACAGTGGAGCTGGAGCAGCCTGTGAGAGAAGGTACTCCGCTGTCTTTCTACTGTGTGATGGAGAGGGTGCTGATTATTGTCCATGATGGATAACAGTTCAATCAGTTTGCTACTTAGTCTGATAAGTCAATAAAATAAACTCACAAACTGTCAAGACATAGAGAAATTATTTATACCTGTTTTCCGCGCTTTACAGAAAAAAATACAACGGCACACCATTCGTGTTTAACAGAACGAAGCTGAGCTTAACTGCCTCGTTAACTCACACTGCATCAAACTCGACATGAAGGAAATAAAACTCATCAAAAGAATCTGTTGGTCTTTTCAAAATCACCTCCTCCAGAGTAAGATGTGAAAATATCCCAGCTGCACATGGCATTTTATGACCTTCATGCCTCTCTTGTAGCTGCCTGTTGTTTTCTTGTTGTTTCCGGGGTTATAGTCTGGTCAAAACAACTGTAAATCACCTCCATACTGTCTTCAAACATCTTTTGTACACGGAGGCTGTGCTCTGTCCCAGTCTGTCGTCGAGCTGTGTTCACTGGGAGGCCAGTTGACTGAGCATTGTTGCCCCTGGTGACTTCCTCCCGTCATTTGAGGTTGCGGTGTGGATAGACTCTCGTCATCCAATTGCTCTCAGCTAAATATACTTTCTTACGTGACAGCTACAAGCAAATAGTAGCATGTCGAGTGTAGTGACCACCCGGAAGCAATAACGCTGCCCTCTAGTTATGTAGCAAGCCCTTACAAATTACATCTTTTACTGAAAGTTAATGTGACCTTTTCACCTCAATATAACCTTTAGCATAATTGCTTTTTAATAGCCAGATAATGACTCCCTAAGATTTTTTTAATACCTCTTGCAGTAGGAAAAGTATAAGGGGTTTAAAAAGCTTCAGGCCAGGATGATTACATGGTTTGGCTGAGTGTTAGTGGTTGGATTAGAGCAGGCAGGGTCGACGAGTCCGACACCTCAGGAATGGCTGCCAATATTGCCACATGGCAGAGTGGTCACTGGCACAATAACAAAGGTGCGTGTGTGAGGGAGGAAAACAAACAGAACAGAGATAAAGACTAAAAAAAATAGTTTAGTTGTTTGGGTTTTTTTTTGTATATTGCGAATTGTCCCCTCACCTGCATGCTGAATTGGACCAGTGGCTGCTGCGCTGCCTTTCTTATTTAGTTTGATTGATGGTGCTGCCTTACTGCTCACATTCCCACAGGAGCATTTCACTTGTTCCAGACGCATTGGACCACGACCACCTAGCTCGAGCTCAGAAAGCCAAAGTTGATGTACAGACATCCTGGCCCTCGTGGGCAGCGTATGGTTTTGGTTACAAGATGGGCCAAGCCCCGACTGCTTGCTTGCAGAATATTCAGTGTAAAGCGCCATTTCGAAACAGACAAGAGAATGCTCGAAGATGTGCCAGACAAGGGCGACAGAGACATGCTGTGCCCAGTGAGGAGCAAGCCTCCAATCTTAAAACCTCTCATAACAATCCAGGCTGCCAGGTACACTGACAAATTGTTTATTGCTTTCTTTTCTAACAGGAAAAGCTGTTTGCCCGTCGCACTGTTTAAATAAAGCAACAGCTGGAAACCACAAACAATTCAACATTATGCATTTTCACCTGCACAGGATTTATGAAAACAGAAGAACAGCACCGGGTGTTTTTCAGATAATTCACCCATGCAATAACTGTTAATGCAACACCCTAGATAAAGGAACAGAGACATGTTTGTTCAGTCTGTTTTATTTTCTATGTAACAAATTATGTCTAAATGCGTCAGTATTTACTGTCCCATGTCCCATGTTGTCCCATACGTAATTCTTTTAACAAGCCGACTTCCGAAAAGGTTATGATGTCACAAATGTACAGTCGACGCCTTTGCGATACCAAACATGGCTGTGATTTGGCAACACATATAGGAGATGACGCGGGAACATAGTGGGTAATGGCTGCTCAGGCCTATGAGAACTGACCAATCAGAGCAGAGTAGGCTTTTCAAGAGGGGGGAGTCTTAAAGAGACAGGCACTGACAGCGCTTCTTCTGAGTAACATTATAGAGAGAAAGAGAGAGAGCAAGATTTCACTCCTGCGCAGTGATTTGCTGCAATATTCCTATTGCAACATACAAAAATTGCCATGTCATCGACGTCTTTATTCAATTAATTAGCCAGTGGAAGAAGCTGCTGTTGGAGACAGTTGAGCTTGTTTTACTATCTTGGCTGATGTTATCTTAGCATTTTAACGAGGGTTAGCCAAAACTCAGAAGCTGATTCCGATGATGCCTTACCAGTGTGCTCTTTAGTATGAGTATGAGGTATTTTAGTATGAAACAGGTGAATTCTATCCTACCTACGGAGACATGACTTATTTACAACTAAAATGACATTTTTGTTATTACAGAGACAGTAAAGTACCGAGAAAAATCATTGGGTATCTGTACCAACAGGTATCTGTCAATTTTCAGCCAAATTGAAAGCATGAACCTGAAAATTAGCATAATGACATTGAACATAATCAGCTGCCCATGAACGTATAGTCTTTAATTACTTATAACATATATACATAAGAAAATAATGTATCAAGACTACGAATCCTGATTATTCATTGACAATCAAGGACACTCAGTTTCACACATAAAGGTCAGTTAAGTACTTGAAGTGTGAGAGGAGTCAGCCAAGGGGCAGTAAAAGGATGACTGTTCTCTATTTGTTCCAGCTTCCGACATAAAGTCTTTGTTGTTTTGCCAAAAGTTACTTTTAATCACATCAGCAGAGCTGCCAGCTCTTATTTCTGAGCAGCTTTGTATTCCAAATAGAAATGTTGCTCGAACCCATAGAAATGATGTTTTACTCTGTTGGTCCTCTGTGTCTCTTTCCAAATTTGAACACTAAAGTAAAACTAGGCATTTCATTGCTTCTCGACGACTGGAGCACCTGGTAAAGCGGCAAACCTGTCTCTGATCTCATCAGACGGTCCTATAGATAGGTTTCAAAGCAACTTCCAACTATCTGAAGTCATTGGGACACATGAATGCCCTGCTCTGTCTCTCTGGCAGTTATCTGACAACACTTACTTAGAGGCAATTCTGACCCCCACCCCAACACAAAATAGCTGCTCGGCAAAGTAAAACAGTGTCAGGAATCACACTGCCTTGTAAACATCTATTTATTTGAAATATTGCTTCTAAAGACATGCAGGTTAAGGCTAAGTAGAGACCCTGCGGCTGGCAACTCTCTCCAAATGAAATTTCATCTGACTTACTCGCACAGACAAAATGTCAAGTCTGCGACTGGAAATAAGAGCTTTGATTGCTGCAGTGGAAGAAGTTTAGGCTCAATTTTTTTTTGTCCGTGTACCTGCTGTTTTGAGGAGTTTGTGTTGCACATCTGCTACACTTCACTGTACTAGGACAAGTAATTCTGCGGTCTCCCCCTCCATGATTCCTCCAGCTGGTGCAGACAGCATTAAATCAGCAGACCTGGAGTCTCAAGTGGGTGTTCTGGGATTTTGTGAAAATTACTTTACTCAAAAGCTGTTTGGTCCACCTCTGGAAACAGACCAAAATGTATTTGGAGCATACTGCATTTCAAATTGTCTTGTGAATTGGTTGTTTTTATGTGTGCGTCTATATTTCAAGCCTATGCTAAAACAGTTCTCAAATGGATGCACTGACAGAGGTTTTGGTCGCTGTAATCATTTCTCCTGTTGATCCCCCCCTCAGTGTAAGAGATGTTAAAATCCCCAGACCTTGTTTCATGTAAATAGTGTGTTCAAGTGCCAAATCCAGCGCTGACCCACTTGATTTGCTCACTCAAACAGCATAAGCCCCATATTACGTGGGAGTCATGCCAGGAGGGACCTCTTCACATCTAGGATGGACAGAATGAATGATTACAGCATTCAGTACGTCTTTAAATGTACATAGAGGTATGCGAGTAATACATTTAAAATACTTCCAAAAAGTTTTGGATAGATAAAATGTATCCCTGTGTTTGTACATTAGATGTGCCAGAGCTGGTGGATGAGGGGGCGTGTCTCTCAGACTCCACCTCTGAGGAACACTCCCTCAGTTCCTACACTTCTGAGTCCTTCGATGACAACGGTAAGACCCATTTCCCGTTTACACCTGTCACTGCATGTATTGACTCCTTTCCCATTGCCAGTGGACAAGTTTTCCTTTTCCGTTGTGGTGTGTTATATTCAAAGTCTCAGAGTACTAGAGAAACAGGAAATAGTAGAAGGCAGCATGGAGGCAAGTGACAATCTTTTACTTTAGTTTTTCTTTCAAACCAACTGAACAATGTTCAAGACAGATGAAGTATTGAAGCACCACTGTCATTTAACTTAACGTGCTTCATAGCATTGTGCAGGAAACGGGGCGGAAATTAGCTTGTCCGCCCAGGGGTCATGTTTCCATCAGTGTCAGCTGAAGCCTACACACCTGTGACTTCTGAGGCCCTGTTCACATTTGGTATCAACGTCCCAGTATCCTGACTCATCCTATCACAAGTAGGCAGCTCTAACTGCAGGCATGTACACCCCCAAGAAGCATTTGAGACCTAATCACTCAGACTACGTTCAGGGGAGGTCTGTGCCGCATATGTCAACATGCAATATTCCCAGAGTTTATGATCAAGAGATCACATTATGCTAATTTACAGGTAATTACTTTTATTTGGGAGTCCTTGGATAATAAGTTTACATACTTTAATTTTCAAAAAGCACATGACATTACTGTGCATTGTTGCAGCAGCCCTTTTCACACTGTGTCTAGCTACAGAGTGAGACATGTTGCCTCTGTCCAGTCTTTGGTGAGAGTTGCACATGCACATTACTTACCTAGCAGGATATAGCCAATCAGAGGCAGAGTAGGGCAGGTCATGCTAAGGTAGTGTGATCTAAAATAACACATCTACAGCAGTAGCAACTGGAATGTATATCATTTATGATAAATACATAAAAATAGATATTTATATAAAGCCTGTTACATAGTGATGCACATAAGTTACTAAAGTAAAGGTTCGACTTCAAACCAGGTATTTCAGGCAGTGCAGGAGCAGTGTTTTCTGTGGGAGAGTAAAACTCCCACTGACGAGGACTTTAAGCTTATTCACGTTGCAGACCTTTTACATGCACATAAATGCTCCATAACCCAACAAAGGAGAGGCAAAAACCCAAGAGCAAAATATGACCTCTTTAATAGTTGGTGAGTGAAGAGAAACTTAGCAAAATTTGCGAAAGGTTTAGGGCATATTGCAAAAAAATCATTGGTGCCTTCTTGTAAATTCGACATTAAACGCAGCACATTATGTTGTTTCTTTCCATGTAAGAAGTGTCAATTTGTTGTGGCACCACCCACGTACAAACCTTTTTGGGGGTTTTTGTGTGTCTAAAGTGCTTCTTACCTGATTTCACCATTTACACCAAACTGATGGTAAGCATGACTTCTTCGTCATCTGTGGTCTCCAGACTGCCTAAAAAACAATCTCAAATCTTAGGATTTAGGCTAAAAGTAACTGTATGAATTTTGTGAAATGCTGTCAACACATTCTTAACTGTTTGTGCCTACGTGTTGATTCAGCAAATGCTCGTGCACGACCACGCGATTTCTTTCTTTGTGTTAAAAAAACGTGTTCGCTTGTTCCAGTAATGTAGATGTGTATTTGCATTTGGAGCTGAGAGGTGAGAAACCGATGACAAGAGGTCACTTGAAACTCATGTCGAGACACGTTCAACGCCAGGTGTGAATTGTCAGGCCTGTAGCTGTCCACTTGTGATCAAATCACTCAGGACGGACGGTAATACCAAACGTGAACAGCCTCTGAGAGTCATTTGACCATGGAATGATAATGATTGTGTCCTTTCCATTGACGACAAAAGCCAGATGTTAGTGGGATTATTTTGTCCATTGTAAAAGGGATATAACGCTCAAACGGCCCGGCATATTTGCACTCCTTGCATATACAACACTTGCTTTACAAATGTACCACCTTTAAGAGTTCTTCAAAAAAGGGTAAAATTCAAGTAGATGCTCCTCTTAGAAGCAAAACACCCTGAGTGCCACGGCCGCGGATCAAATTCCCTGAATGTAGCAACAGTCCGCTTTGCACTTCAGCAAAGTGCATTAACTGTATTAACATACTGAAAACCAGGCAGACAATAGACTAGTAGAAATGCGTCATGAGAGGTACCCTAATGCTACTGAATCCATACATTAGAATGCAAGGTTTTAATTCACCGGTCTTAAGTGATAGAAGGAAAAAAAAAAAGAATCATGTTAAGCTCTTTTCTTCTTATTCTATAGAGTTTCTCTTCCCAGACAACTCAATACCATTAACCCTTTCCTTGAATCCTGTGGCGTGTCTTTTTCCCAGATAACTCGATACCATTGATCTTTTGTTAGCTAAGTATGAGAAGGTTGGAAGCCATACACCCTAATGATCCCGTCTGTGCGTGGGTGTGTGTTTCTCAAATAAGGAACCCATGCAGATGCTTTGTTCCCCGTGCAATTATTGTAGCTGCAGAGAAAGGAGTCCTCACATCTCTCCCACTCCCTTGTAGGACACACACTCACACAAACACACGCACGCGCACACACACACACACACACACACACACACACCACAAGCATACAAACGTGTTGGCAGGACTAACATGTCTCCACTCTCCTCGACACGTGTGCACACACACACATGCTCACGCACACATTTCCCATCTCATCTCAGTCACACCCAGCTCGTGAAATCTCACTCCTATTCATAACTGCACTGACACTGTTACTGTTCTTCTCTCCCTATGTATTCTACCCAGCCTCCATAGTGACAGTCATACGTCTCGTCAATGATGCTGTTGATAATATTGAAAGTGAAGGTATGAAAGTATATCCTCTGCTCACTCCGCTGTCTGTTTTGTGTCTGTCTTCTGACGCCAGAGTGTTTGTTCAGTGGCGTAACACTAAGATACAATGTTCTGAATGCGGCCGAGAAGCTGCTGTTCAATCCCCTTTTCTATTCAGAATAAAGCATCCCGCTTAGATTTCCAATATTTTTGTCAGTTTCCAACACTGGATCTCTCCATATTTAAATCCCCCCCCCATTGGTTTCTATGTTGTTTGTCTCAGTCTGTCTCTGACTTTTTCTCTTTCTCTCTCCCTTTGTAGTGTCGAACATGGACAAAGAGCAGCGGCGGAACAGCCCTGGTGAGTGAGTTGCAAAAACACTGAAAAACATCTTATTAACTTGCCATCCCTTTGGCTTTATTTCTCAAGCTGCAAGGGTTGGTTGTTTCCATTTTTGAAACTCGTAAAAAAGCAAAGAACACAACGTAAAAAAATAGCAGTTTATATCGTCTGTTGCAAGTTAACATTAATCCTAGAGCATGACCGATTATATTGGGTGAGCTAGTATCGATATAAACCAATAAGTAACAAGAGAAGTTTATGTTTTGGTCAGAAAACGGCCGCTTTTGTTTTTAGGCCAGCATGGAGCGACTCCACTGGTTTCAAAGAGAAGGCAGATGACCCTAAATCTCACTTGATGTATCACCTCACTAAACAGGTTTCTGAATTAGTTTATGCTCTCAATTGCTAGTTCAAGTCTGCTTCAGTACAGCGTGATATTCAGTCCATTTAGTCCCATTTAGAGTCAATTAGACGGGAAATGAAGCAGGGTAGGCTTCAGTGCCAGTGGCCACCTTGTGATTGACAAGTCGCTACCCTCATATCACAGCTTTTTTCAATCCGACCCAATCAGGAAATCCTCCCTGGTGTCACCCTATCATCCAAATATAGCAACTTCTGGCTCCAAAAAAACCCCCCAAAAAAACAACCAAGATTTCGACACCCGTTTTGCCAAACTCTAGGCTTGAAAACGGAAATCCACAAACCAGTGGGGGGTGTCACGGTGGGTTTACAAAAAAAAAATAAAAAATCCATCCACAAACTTCTTCAGTAAAACATCAAAATCTCTAATATGAGTTCCATTAAATATCAAGTCAAAAATATTCTGAATATTTCCACTACTATAGCGCCACTATTTTGAATAAGAAGCTTGACAACATTATGCTAATGTGTTCGATTTACGGATTCAACAGTAATTCTTGAGCTGCTCTTTCGAATTCCAGATTGTAGTGGCAGGTTGCGATTGATTGTCAATACTGTTAATTACTAATTAGGCATCCTCTCAAAAGCTGTAGTGTCTCTGCCTTCGTTGCCAACGAAAGCGGAGGAAGATCTCAGCTGTACCGTTTTGAATTTACGTCCTTAATTACTTCCATCTGCCGAAAAGCTAAGCCAGCATTAGCAGTCCCCAAGCAGGATCCCAACTTGAAACAACAAAAAATCTAAAATTGATGATCAAATAAAGACACTGGCTTTGCTATGAGGTAATATAATAGTCGATTGAATTATGCTGACATTTATGACAATAGCTCGGTCAAGTCGTGCATATGACTCCTCACGCCGACTGAAGCGGGTCTTTCATCCCGGGCCTTGTAGTGGATCTCAGTGGATTTTCGGGGGGGGGCACTCTGAGCCAAAGCCTCACATTCGCACAGCAAGACAGAGAAGAAAGCAAACATCAAACACTTTTCTCTCTGTTTTTTCACACTAAATGAGGCATCATCGACAAGGCTGAACACTGACTTTACTCTTACCGGATGAACGGTTTTGCTCAAACAAAGATCAGAGCGTTCACAATCCGGTTGCACCTATCACGCGCGATCGCCATGTTCTCGCCTCGTCTTTGCTTGTGGTAAACCAACGTTAATTGGCTCATAGTTACCGAGTCTGTTTGTTCCCAGTCGCATGTAATTTTCTTGGTCCACAAAGCATCTCAGTACTCGCGCGGAGCGAGGCTGCGTTCGCCGCCTCCGTCTCTGCCAGCCGAGTGAAGCGTAAGAAGCTTTATTTCAGACGGGGAAAATTAAATGATGAATGAAATTGTCGTTGTAGTAAGTAAGTTGTTCCAAATGACCTGTTGGATTCAGTCCATTTATGGGAAACACACGTTCATTTTTTAATCTAATTAGTGCACTCTATTATGCCGGAGCTCAAGACAAACGTGGCTTACCGCAGAAACATCAAAATTTGATGGATTTTTTTACGTTTTTTTTTCTCTCCCTTCGACATGATACGACATGCGTTCGTACATCACGTGCGTACGCGTGTGAGTGCGTTTGTCTGTTTGCATGCTGCCGCCGCTAAATGGCTCTGTGCCAGCCCACCCCCCCCTCTCCCCTCTCCCCTCTCGTTATCGAGTGCGTTCTCTCTCCGATGTCATAATTCGCCGCGTCGCCCTGCACTCAGTTGTTTTCTATGAGAGGAGCATTTCATCATCAAAGGCTTCCTGTCCCACGAGATATTTGTTTTTGTTTTCCTCTTCACTCGCAGCGAGTCGCCACCTGCAGAGCCAAAGATGAGATTTGTGTAGAGTTCATCAAAGGGTGCAGTGCGGACTGTGAAAAGAGTCGTTTTTTGTTTTTTTTTCCTTTACTTTCTCACCCCTTGCACCTTTTATTTGAAAGTATTCCAGAGATATTTCAGCGGCATGGCCCGCTGTGTGTTTGCACGACAGTCCGTTAAATATCTCTGTCCGCGTGTGTCATGCATTATATAGCAGGAGTATTGCTAATGAAGGGTACTCTCCATCCCACACGGAGGATGACCCCTCCGGGTTCTCTGTCTTCATCAATATGATATTTTTTTCACTCAGAGCTCATTAACCCGCCGATGAATAATGCAGCCGGCATGTAGGAAGTCGTAGGATTAGCGGGGAGTTGTGCGTCAGTCCATTTAACAGCGTGAAGTCGGAGGTGGTTTTTTTGTTTTTTGTTTTTTTTTGTCG
>CAEMYA010000025.1:1191595-1202258 GCA_903131615.1 Diplodus sargus | reverse complement strand
TGATGCAAAAATCCTCTCGTTTTAGTCACGAAAAACTGTGCAATGGCTCTGACACTGATACCGCAAATTACAAAAACCATCAAGTCGTCACGTGAAATCCTGGTTGCTATTCAGTACGATTTATCCATCACTCTAGTCTTTACATGCCTGCAAATTCTGTCTTGTGTTGCCTAAAAATCTTTGAGCAATAACTGAAGCTGTAAAACTAATTTGTTTGGAATTATTACCATTGTCTCTGACAATTTTGCCAAAACGACCGAGCCGGCAGGATGCTCACAGTGTCAACGCTGACTTTGCATACATTTATGAAATTCTGCTCCTCTACCCTGTAATATTGCAGGAACAAAAGGAAAAGAAATCGAAACAAGGCCATGTTAAATGGCTTGTGTGCTCACGACCCGTTCGGCATCATTGAGCATGGCCGTGACACAGAAAAACATAATTTTTTTTTTTGAGAGACACTTCCCGAGGGTTTTGGGTTTCTGTGTGTGCAACAAACCCCGAGCTGTAAATCCTTCACTCATCCCTTCACCTGACAGGCTTTTTCATTTTTTTCATTTTTTTTTTTTTTTTTATCACATCACAACACTGTATTGTAATTCCACCCGATGCCCTCCACATATGCAGCCTTTCTCTCGCAGCAGTCGAGGCCAGTACAGCCATGTGTAAGCCCACTGGCAGGAGTAATTATGCAATGGCCAAACACTGTCTCCTCTCATTATGCTTTGAAAAGGAAGTAGCTTTCAGAGCGGGGACCAATTTATCCTAAGTGCGGTAACAAAAAGAGATATTTTGATTTGATAAAAGGTAACACGGTGCACAACTCCCAACTGAAAGGTGTTTTTTCTTTCCGAGCTTTTTCTCTGATGTAACTCCAACTCTGCAAGCCCTCATGTATATGGTAATAAGGTCGTGTTATCCCGTCGATCATGTGATACAGAACCATCTGTCTGCTCGATGCGTCGTCTTGTGTGATGTTCGCACCGTGTGCCACCTCTGCATTTCATCTTTCCTCGTGTAGTCTGTGGTGTTATGTTCTTTCCGATGTGCTTGCTAATCACTGTTCTGTCTGTACGTGTTTCCTTTCGGCGACAAATCTATTATTCTAGAATGTCAGTTTCGTCTAGCAATAGAACACGTTTTTGTGTTAATGGATTGTTATGAGGTAAATGTCGACTTCCTGTGTAATGGCCACGCAATAATGACATCGTCAGTGTTTAGATTGCGTCCCTAGAAGCTTTGCTTCACTTTGCTGTTCTTACGGCACAACCCTAACTGCTCTCATGCCTCTATTGAAGAAAGCAGTCCTCAACTAAGTTAGTACTTCATATAAAATTACAATAAGTTCTATTAAATTCTATTCTAAAGAAATGCAGTGTGCCCTGTGTTGCTGGTATTTGTTGTTGGTCTAGTTGACTGCACGATGTGATGGCCAAACAATTTCGACACCACTTGGGTTTGAATAAACCCCTCTCTCACAATGCAGCTTTGTCTATTACCAGGCACAAAATCTCTCTGGAAATTGAAGGCTGACTGGCAATGCAGTCAGGCCGGCAGCCTGGCACCACTTCTATCTCCCCAGTCTCCATTACTGACTACATGACCGAATAAACTCACGCCTCTCACCGTGCTGTTAGTAGATGCCACTCTGAGGAAAAACGGAGAGAGCGAGTTGTGTTTGGGACAGCAGCAACAACATTAACACCACTTGGAAAACACTGGGGGAGGGGGGAGAGATGAAAAGTTGTCTGTTTCCACTTTTTTATTTTTGCTTCTGTGTATTATAAAGTAAATATAGTTTGCACGATGCAATGGCTATTGAGTAATGACACAGTTTTTTCTGCCTACGGGCCCAAAACCTCCCAGAACAAATGAAGGCAGATTGCAGATGCAGTCGGGCTTGCAGCCTGGCACAATTTCTATAGCTTTCACCTCCATTATAGATTAAATGAATGAATAAACTGTGTTTTTTTGTAGCTGCTGCACTGAGGAAAACGGAAAACAATATTACTGATTGGAAACACAGGGACTGGGGGCTGGGTTGTCTTTTTCCACTTTGATACTCTCACTATTGCTGCACTATGGAGTATAAAATTGCTTTATAACTTCAGTAGCATACCAGAAAAAACCCATAGCAACATATGATATAATAACATATAATTGTCCGTACAACTGTCTGTAATGCTTGGTTAAGTATCATGTGCATCATACAAAGGTATTTCATAATGTCTCATAATAACTGAGCTCAGGAATCGTCACTTCATAAATAAGTTCTTTGGCCATTTGTCATGGAGTTGCTGCACGGTGAAAATCAATTTCGTGCAGACATATTTGAAGAAATCTCCCAGAGGATTGTGGCTCAAAACAAACGACTGTCGCTGCCAAAAAAAAATCAAAGTTTCTTTCACCCTCCCCATCCCACACATAACAGATAACACTTTGAATAATTTAATGCACGCACGCAGCCACATTTTGAGGCATAATTTGCACATGTGCAGGAAATTCAGCCCAGCTGCACAAAGCTGCACGCGCGGATCTGCATAAACTGGGACGGCGTGTTTAGCATAAACTGGTATTCGGATGAATGTGGGATCGGTAAGATAAATATTAACACGAGTGGCGCATACTGACGCTCACTCGAACTGGGAGATGAATGATTTTGATAAGTTACATTTAGCACGGCCAGTCTCTCTGCGCGTGGCAGCATAAAGGGCAGAAACGTGACTCTTTGTCCCACCGACTGAATGCTTCCATTGATTGTAGTTTAATATGCATAATGTCTGTGTGAAGGGGCCAAGCAGGTCTCTTATTTGCATATTAAAATATGTATAATACCGTGTCAGGCTTTATCATTGACGTTAATATTTTTAGATCTTAATAAATGAATATTGTTGTCGCAGCTGTTTAAGAGCACGTACCTCACACACTCACATTGTACAATATCTTCATTGTCATCATTCATTTCATTCAGTGTTTCAGCTGAGGAGGGAACCATCTTTCCTCCCCTCTATGTGCCTGAGTGAACATTATTTAACTTGTTCTTTATCATTACGGAGGCGATTTAGCAGCCACGGTCGGTTTGCACGTTCGCCTGAAACCAAGCTCACGCTCAGTTAATTAGCGCGGAGCGCACGGCGTCAGGGCTGTTTGGCTTTTGCGGTCAGTGTTTCGTGTCAGACTTTAAACCCTTTGCGAGCGTAATGGGAAAGCGATGCGTCGGCACATGAAATGGCTCTTCTCCAGGAATGAAAATTGCATATAAATGCATGAAAAACTTGAATTCAAGTTCTTAAAACGACAACATACTTTTAGTATCCTCACAATGTGCATTAAGATGTGTTTACGTAAGTTATTTAGAACTTCTACTGCGAAGTTACTGATTTCATCATGTTGCGTTAGATACCTCGTAGCTACTTGCTTAACACTTTTAACATGGTAATCATCGACCGCGCTTACTTACAGTACAAAGTGTGATTCATGAACCAAGCGTCACACTCGGTGGTCCACATTGTTTACACTGTAAATAATCTGCGACAGTGCCTTCTGAAGAGAGGCGACGGAGGCAGAGAGAGGGAGAGAGAGACTTGAGGGAGGCAGCCGAAGGAAGAGCTGGTTTCAAAGCAGCAGCCGACCAACGAGGCTGAATCATATTTACTAAAATATTCAACAACACTTCCCTCCAATGACTTCTCTTTTTTTTTTTCTGCAGCTCTTGACAAGAGTCACTTAACGCCAACCTCCTCCAGCAGTTGAAGTGCTGTTGCAATGTAGCGCTGATAGAGGTGATGGAGCGCACGTTTTGTTGGAGGGGGGTGATCACAGGTGCAACGGATTTGAAACTTTCAGCCGGAGGAGGTCAGCGACGCTGCTTTTTCAGCTCGGTGTTAATTGACTCTCAGAAGTTGGAGGAAAGCTTGCGAACTGAGACTCTCCTGCAGGACTGCAACGTGACACTATCATGCACGAAAATACTTGAAAACGCGCACTTCCACCGTTTATCTGCAAGAAAAGATGAAATGATAGCGGCTTGGTAACTTTCCAGAGTGGCTAAATCCTGCCTTGGAGGATCGTCATCCTCTGCCTCAGATTTCATTGTTTCACCAGTGTCTGAAACAACATCCACCCACCAAAGCAAACCACGGCGTTGTTTAAAAACAGGGCTACAGTCTGTCTGCAGACTTATTTACCGGTAGTAACTCCACATCGATGAGTGATTTTAGTGTGGCTGCCTGGCACTAAAGGTTAGTAAAATAAAAAAAAAGATGCTGAATGGCTCGGGAGGCACTGCAAAATGTCAGTCGTTTTACTGCAAATGGAGCAGAAAGAGGAAAACACAAATCCCAGGAAAATTAGCAAGAAGCAAATAAGATGACAAAACAACAGAAATAACAAGACCCTCACAGAAAGCTGCTGCCAACGACCACTCTCCACCAATCAATGCCTAAGTGGCTTCATATACTCCTGGACCTACTCTAACTGGATTACACCACTGCATGGGGGCTAGGTAAGACCGAGACAGAAATCCCCACTGAAACCCGGAACATTCGAATGCCAATAATATTTCAAGCTGAGCGACTGCTAATGAACTCTTCCCCTTAGGATTAATTTATAGCCAACAGTGTGTGGTCGCACAGAAGAAGAGGCTACTGCGCCCCCACCCCCAAATTGCAATTGACTGTGATGAAAATTACAACGTCAAAACATCAACAAGGTTAATTCACACTGCGCAGATGTAAACCTACAGGTGGAAATCTGCCTCAGTCATTATCTAATTGAATTAGACACTAAAATCTAAGTGATTGCTGCACTCTGTGCCCAACTAGCAACAGGTGGTCCGTTTAAGGCTGATGACGGTGATTACTGTAGGAGCGTTGGAGAAGGCGTAGAGGGAGTCTTTTCACAGTAGCACACAGGCACACTGACTTCCCGCCGTTCTTCAGCTTGGATATGGATCACGTAAAACTGCATATTCTGTCGGGATATTCCGAATAAAGGTTGATCACAAATGTAGCACGTGGGATAAACCTTCGACATATGTACACGACACTGTCACAGACAGACAGACAGACAGATACGCTGTGTCTTGCCTGTTTATGGTCAGCTCTGTGCGTTGCAGAGTTTGCGAGGCTTCCTAGTTTCTGGTCAGAAGCAGAAACACGCCTACTTTTCGATGTGATAAAAGACGTGGATATAATCAGGTTTTCAGAAATGCACAAATGTGTCACCAGGAAAATTACTGAGATATAGTGAGGTAAACAGCTTCGTAGGAATATTGTCTTGAGCAAAAACTGAATTTTTGTTTTTTTGTGTATTTTAGCACTGCAAAGATCTGGCCACTTGTTGGATTCATCCTCCCAAAAAAAAAGTCATTTAACTTTGCCGCTAGCGGTGGTACTAGCTGACACTGGGGGACTGTTGACATGGTTTACTATCAGGCTACCTTTGACAATCTGACTAGGGACTAGCCAGATAGCACGCTAACTTCAGAAAATATCCCTGCAACACAACACACAGATGCCAAAACTGTTATTTCTTTGCATTCTTTTGTTGATTTTAGTTCAGACTGGATGTTTTAAAACATTCAACTGACTTCGCCTTGTATCACCTACCAATAGTCTGAGTTTATTCCTTTAAATATAAACTTGAATATTAACCAAGTTTATTATCTATGAAAGTTGCACAAATGTCACAAAAAAGCAACGATAGGAGCAGTTATTCTAAGTGCTGTATCGTAGGCAACTGGACTCGATGTGTCACCCCTCATCCAGGCTTCTTCAGTTCTAACTACCTGGAGGGGAGTTGCAAGCTTTTAAACTGGTGTGTGGGAGTGTCCTCACAGAGTCGTTAAGGACTCGTGCGAGCTCCGGGTCACAGAGTCGTTACGGCCACTTGTGGGTTGTGTGGGCTGGGTGAGCCCAGATGTGAATGGCTGTTTAGCTGTCTGGGGAGGGAATGATTTTTTCTCCTTCAAAAAAAAAAAAGAAAAAAGGCAGCAGTAGATCAGAAAACACTTGCACTGGTCCAGATATGAAATAAGATGACTGTAAGACATCTAGAAAAGCGAGGGTGGATATGATAAAACACAAGGAATCCCTGAAGACTTGATTAAACTTTTAAATCATTGTTCTTGCTTAAAACTCAGCACACATTTTTATCCTATTGGTCTTTTTGATTCGGGTGCACAATCTCAAACAGAATCTCCAACACGTACCTTTCAATTGATCAACTTCCCATTTAAAAGTGCATATCTCTGATTGACTTCATTGAGCTGGTTAGAGTCAGGCAGAAACCTTCAGATAAATGAAAGGTGTCAAATTGAAAGGACTAGTCACATCACTTAATTAAAGCATTACCTTGGGGTTGTTTATACCCATTAACTCAACCAGAATGGCTTTTTTCTTCGCTGCACTTCATACAAAATGTACCGGTGGACGAGTCAAGCCAAATATGCTGGAATAGGATAGTCGCCAAAGCCTTGGATAAAGTGTGCAAATGGGAATTGTCTAGACACCTACTTAGAGACTCAGGGAACATGTATTTAGTCCACCTCTCAGACTTTTTAAATTTGATTATGAGTAAACCTGACAAATAAATCAGAGCCTGAGGTGGCAGTGATGCCAGCGTGTGATGCCACGCGACACGACTTTTAGCTGTACTTTTTTTAATAGTCGCCAGCAGATGTCAGCCTGGCCTGCCAACATCCGACGTCGCCTGACGCCGCTTTCAATGATTATTGTTTTTGCCTGGGATGAACAAGAATCAGTGAATGTGCCGCAGGCTTTTTTTTTTTTTTTTATGTCCTCACTCCTGCTGAAACTGTGAGCGTATGAGAGTGTAAAGCTTAACTTACAGCAGCTGTACGATAGTTGCCCAAGGCACTCGCTGCTTTTCAGTTACAGCAAACAGTTCATTTTCTGAACTCTCCATAGAACTGGATGCAAAACTTTGCCGACATTTCTCCTCTTCTGTGAACTCCTTTTAATACGAGTCGAGAGAGAGATGCAGTGCAATTTTCTAAGGTCATTTTCTAGGAGCCCGACTTTCATCCGATCCATTTCAGACTGGCAACAAAGCCCCGATCAACGCATTTGACTGCGGAGAGAGGGGAGGGTCATCGGGTCATGCTGTTCAAAAACTAACACTCATTGGTAGAGGTATCTGAGGAGAAATTTGAAGAGAAGCCATGCGTATTGACAAAATAAAGAACAGGTAGCGGTGAGAGTGAAAAGGTTTGCTTTTTCTCTCCCTTGGTGGGGTCAGCTGGGGCATACTGAGACTGACACGACCAGGCAGTCGCCAGGGCAGCGGAGTGAGGAAGCTGCTGGCACGCCAAAAGCAAGAAAGGACTCTGATGTATAGTGGTGATGACAAGATCGCTTATTGCTTTGCCTACAAAACCATGAGGAAATGCGCTCCTCTTTTATCTCGCTCGTTCTGTCATCAGCTCGTTCTCCCGCTAACAATCTCGCCCCACTGCTGACCTTTAACCTCCCTCTATTTCTCACCGTCTCCCTAATTTTCTATTTCCTGTTGACAGCTTTGTTCGCCCATCTCTGCAGACTGAGCGCGGCGTCCCCCGTCCCTTTGTCTCCGTGTCATGTTCTTCCATTTAACAGATTGAGGAAGTGAGCAGAGGTGACAGCTTCATTATAATATAACAGGGCTGTTAATTGTTCTGATTACATCTTGTGGGAATTGTATCTTTTACTCGCCCTAAACGGGGATCGGCCTGACACTTACTTTAACTTTTACGCGCGAAAGTGTAGGATGCCTGAGCGCTTCCGCTACATTTTCTGGATTGAGTCCCCATACCTGTCATTCCCTCACCACCTATTTCTTGCCCCCCGCCCGTTTCCTCCACTGAAAACAAATTTAAATGCAAACAAGGCAAATCTGCCTGACTTGTCCTCCCACAGGAAAGACGTTTTAAAAAAAGAGAGAAGCAAATAAGAGGCAAATGATTGCAATCCCTCAGGAAAAAAATGCTCACAGACATGGATGGAAAATTTATAGAATCATTTTTGGATTTAATACTGTTTATTGCGATGATCGTTCCCCCGATCCTTTGACAGAGAAGATTACATCTCATTTACTATTTCCACATGCAGCCATGGACACGGGAATAACCTCCCGAAGAGCTGTACAAACTTTACAAAAGTTTTAACATCCGATCCGCCCGTTAGGTGTAATGGGGTATCACTATGCAGGTTTGTTCATTTCCTCTTTGACTGGTGCAGCCAAATGGGATGCTGCCGCAAATTAAACCCAACACTTCAGACTGCGTGCACGCTTTCATCTAGAAATTCAAAAAAGAAAAAAAAAAAAGAAAAAAAACTCTGAACAGTTGGTTGCCCAAATTACACACCCATCCCTTTGGGGGCCTCTGGGTGAATTAAGTTGTAGCGCGACCTAACTATAGTTTACATTGCTCCAAACCCTGAGAACAAGATTACAGCATTTAAGCCCAGACTCTCATCTACAGTATGAATAATTATGAAATGCGATCATCACCGTAATCCGCGGCTTTAGCGAACAGATGGTTGGTAAATTCTCACAGGTGTGTCGTGAGGGCCTATGTGCGCGTCCCACATGTGACACACTTGTTCGCTGCTGCTCTTTGTCAGGCTCGTGGCAGAGAAAATGAAAGGGGGGGCCAGCAGCCGCGGACTCAGATTTCCTGGGTGCGCTGCCAGAGCCGGTGCACATGTGGCAACTGCTTGCTTATCCAGCCTTCATGCATTAACAGCATCGTGTGGTCAAAGGAGTCATAAACAGCTGCGGGGATCTACCACAGAGAGGATTTATCTTTTTTTAATAATTATCATTTTTCCTTATAATTACACCCATCTGCTTTGTTTTTTTGCGGACACACAACCATTAGCTGCTCGTTTGAGTAAAAAATAAAACCTCCGTCATCACTCGCTTGCCTATTTAGCAGTCACGACTTCACATCTCGTGACATTCGCCGAACAAATTCAACCTCACGTAATCTACGCCCCCCCCCACACGACCATCATATTCGTGAATAAACATCACCTCACCTCTCTGCTAAACAATGACGCTGAACAAAAAACTAAATTTGGCAAAATGACCTGAAATCTGAAATCTGAGTGCGCAATTATGCACGAGCGTCACCACAGCTGTGCAGCTACGCAGGAGTTCCTGTAACGCCAGCTACTTCTCATGGCAGTGCCGTAGGTCATTTCATATAGGTCAGACATTTCACAGTTTAGACGTGGCGGTGGGGCCTTTTTTTTTTTTTTTAAAGAAAACATGCCGCCAACAGCTGTGTAGTAATTGTCCGAATCATTTTTTCGAAGCTGGAGGAGGTGCAGCTGAGCTGTCACGGTTCCAGATACGCGCCACTCTTTGCTCCGCGTGAGGTGACTCAGCTCGACATGAAAATCGAATTCCCATTATTGGCAGAAAAAAAGCTTTATTCACAGCCGAGAATGTTTTGTAAGAGAAAACGTCGCCTGGTTTTGAGCTATGAAGGTGGGAGGATAAGTTGTGAATTAATTCGAAGCGAGTTGAAAAGAATCGCCCGTCGCTAGAAAACATTTAACAAAAAAGATATTTTTTCAGCACCTGTCTGTCTGCCTTAACTTTGACTGAGCAATTGGCCAACTTATTTTTTTGCAGACTGGAACCATTTTAAAAAAGTATTACTGCCTGATTTAAGCCTAATGACCGTGATTAAAATGCTCATTGCACTGAATCCCTTGAAATGACTGTTGATTGCCAAGTGCTCGTCATTGGAGCATGCATTTTAAAATCCAATATAAAAAAATGTAAAAGTTAATGATCCCAAAACTCGAGCTGTAATTCTTAACGAGGTCTATTATCAATGCATCCAAATCAATGAAGCGCATATTTGTAAGGGCAAAAAAAATAAATAAATTGCAATCACGCTGCAAGAACAAGAACATCTCGACAACTGGAACAAATATTTATAATGCGGCATCAAAATAAAAATAACCTGACAAGCTCGAATATCTCATGACGAGCATTTAGAAAGAACTTGTGAAGTAATGTTCTGTGGTGCATATGGAAGGTAAATATTGACTCTCAAACGCTCCCCATCCTATCAAGACTTCTGGAGCCTCAAGGGGAGATTATAGCGAAAGCAGCTGCTGTCTGTTTATTGTAAACCTTCACGTGCATGTGAGCACAGGCTCATGGGTACATCCGCCTCCGTGCTTTGTATCTTTGCCTTTCGTCATCACCTCGCTCATTTATTAAAGTGGGACACAAACACACGGGCAGCAGTTGACAAAAGATCATTTCAGCTTTATCAAGTTTGAGCCCTGTAGTGAAAAAAAAAGAAAGAACATCACCTTCCCTTTTCATTCATCTGTATGTGCTTTCTCTCCGCTTCACGTGTCTGATTTCTACTCAAACGCACTGTGAAGAATGAAAAATGTTGGACGATGAAGTCTTGTCGGACTAGAACTGACGATGGTGCATTTGCCATAATGCGGCTCGTATGCAATTGTCGACACCGAGACAATTTTATTAACAGCGCGTTTTGGTGGCCGCGATTGAGTCAGATATGCTGCGATTTTCCAAATAATTGTTCCCTCTCGATGACAGGAGCTTCTTAAAAGGCACCCAGTGTGAGACAGACAGGCAAACACATGCTGAGCTATAGCTGGTAATAGCG
>CAEMYA010000025.1:1154130-1190355 GCA_903131615.1 Diplodus sargus | reverse complement strand
ACACACAGAAGCCACATGTGCACATATTGCAGTTACAAAAAAAGAAAAAAAAATGTTTCAAAGCTCCTTGGCTATAAATAAAGCTCCGGTGCAGTGTTCATCATGCACCTCTGACATGTTTCGAGCAGATGGATTAAACAAGACACAGCAATATCACCCAATATCACCCAATATTACCCAATCCCGCCGAGAGATGTCTGAGAACATGACACACAAGAGGATTCCCTCCCCGACCACCAAGTTCTGGGACGCTCGGTAGTTGTTGTTTGTGAACCGAGGGCACTCTGCAAATGACCTCTGCAGGCATCTGTAGGTGAAACATGAGTTGAGCCACATATATGAGACCTAGACGGTGGAACACAGGAGGACCTGTCCGTGCTCGCTTTAAAATAGCACCCATGATGTTTCCAACAAACACGACTGAAATCTCCCCTGAGTACAGCACCCACTTTATGGTGATTGGTTATGCAGTCATATTTGGAATGACTAAGAAGCCATGAATATTAGATTTTTAGCAAAGTTAGCCTAATAGTTAATGAATGGGTCTCAACTAGTGAAGCGTCAATGAAGCAGAGCTGATGCCGATTAATGAATGCAACGACAGTGCACTCCCTGAAATAAGGCTTATGTCTGTGACGCACCCGGCTGGATTTTGGCGTCCGAAAAACCACATTCAGGCTGGGGATCAGCGAGATGAAAAAGGACCTGCACGCCCCAGAGTCGCAAAGGCTCAAGGGCTGTGTCCACACGCTTGTCCCTTCACTCTGTCAAAACACAGCAACTCTGCCAGCCCTGATAAAACTTTCCAGGGTGCAGGGCAGAGGCTGGAAACCTCTGGTATGCAATCTCAGTCCTCTCTGCCAACAATCTCGCCAAGCTGGCCAAGCTGAGATAGGCTCCAAGTGTATCGAAAACTGCCAGGTCCAGTATTTGCGAGATTAGGACAATGCTCAGTGTAAACCGTTTCAGTTTGAGCTGCATTTTTTTCTTTTTTGATTGCTTTAACTCACGGTGGGTTATTGTCAGCGGAAGAATAATTGAATCGGGGAATGTGCAGCCATCCATGTTTATTCATCCATAATTTAGTCGATATTGCAGCAGTTAGCGCCAGTGATATATGACTGCACTGCAGCAACGTGGCAAAGGTGAACACTAGAAGAACATTTGTAACAAAATGTCAGCCAGTGAGAGCATGTAAACCTGAATGTGAATGCAGTTGTTTTATATGCAAAACATGCGAGCACTCTAAATGTAATATCATCAGAAGTGGGTAACTACCACTCGTGCCTGGAATGCGCCACCGGGGTTGGACGTACTTACCCTGATTGGCCGAGCTCATGCAAGCAAAATCATCGGGGCTGAAATGAGATGAGGTCAGAGCTCATTTGTAGTGAATCCAGTGTTAAAGGGACAGTACACCCCACCCCGAGTCCTGGAGATATTGGCTGCGGAGTTTTCTTCCATCTATTGAATATAATGGAACTAGGCGGCATAGCAAATGACTAATTCGCCAAAAGCTCGGAAAAGAAAGATGCCGCTAATGTTTACATCCCTCACTGTCGCAAGCCTCTCTTCCATGACCAGGTTCTATGAATATTTCCTTCTGCATAGTGATAAACAGTTGTCAGGTGTATTTTTGTAGGAAGGAAAATAGTTCCTAGATGAAACTGCACCAAAGGTCTCTGGACTATCTTGAGTACCCGGGTCAGGATGTCTGGTATCTAGTTTGGCATGATCTGATTTCACCATGTTGGTGTCGCTCCAGGACCACATTTCTTGTAATCACATAGCTTGTCGGCTTGGAGAAAAAGGCTGGAAAACTATGCACGTGTGGAAGGTATTCTTTTAAAAGCGTTTAACCCCATGAAAGGACATAATTTACCCCAAATTATGTTTTCCTGAACTTCATCAAGTATGTTTTTCCTCCTTTATTTGCCTAAATCTATGTCTTCCAGTTCCCTAAACCTAGCCCGACTCACCAAATGCAGTCGATTGGTGTAAAGCTCCTCATTGGTTGCCTATTCTATAGCTTTCTTCCGCTTTCTGTGTGTACTGCTTTCAAATCCCCCAACGCTATGTGAAACAAAAACAACCTACAAGCCAGCAACCTTCAATCTAACTTTAACTTAAAAACAAGCTAGCAGCTGCTTCCTTTTCTTTTGCAGGGATTAAGCCATGTCAATGCTTGGTGGGGCTCACCGCCCTACATACAAAGAAAGTTTATCCCGACACTGTTTTGCAGTGGCACTATCCAACAAACCAGCGACAGATTTATTTGCTGCAAATATACTCAAGAGCCTGTCTCTCTGTGTGTCTTCCTGTCCAGGTAATGTCTTTGTGGTGAGTCTGGCATTCGCCGACCTTGTGGTAGCCTTCTACCCCTACCCCTTGGTTCTGTACGCCCTCTTCCATGACGGTTGGGCACTGGGAAACACGCAATGCATGGTAAGAGCGTGTCTGTGATGGCATGATTCAGTTTAACACCAGCACCAGATAGAAAACACTTCACTCTCTCTCTCTCTCTCTCTCTCTTTCTGTGCAGGTCAGTGGTTTCCTCATGGGCCTGAGTGTCATCGGCTCCATTTTCAACATCACCGGGATCGCAGTGAACAGATACTGCTACATCTGTCACTCATTCTCCTACAGTCGGCTGTACAGCTATCGCAACACTCTGCTGTTTGTTGCCTTAATTTGGGTGCTCACTGTGGTGGCAATCATTCCCAACTTCTTCGTCGGCTCCCTGCGCTACGACCCGAGGGTCTACTCCTGCACCTTCGCCCAGAATGTCAGCAGTTCCTACACCGTGGCGGTAGTGGTGGTTCACTTTTTCGTTCCCATCGCAGTGGTCACCTTCTGTTATCTACGCATCTGGGTGCTTGTGATTCAGGTCAGTATTCTGCTTCTCTGCTTCTCCACATGGTTGTCTATGCAGTTGCAGGCACACAGATGATATTATAGAGGGCCTTATTTTTAATAGCAAAGACAAATACGCCATGAGCTGTGGAGAACGCCCTTGGGCCAAACTATAACAGCATCCATCAGCCTTTCAGGGTTCATCTGAATT
The DNA here is from genome assembly GCA_903131615.1 of Diplodus sargus. NCBI lineage: Eukaryota > Metazoa > Chordata > Actinopteri > Spariformes > Sparidae > Diplodus > Diplodus sargus. Next base: position 1,187,291 of record CAEMYA010000025.1, on the reverse strand, counting down.
GGACCTGTTATGTAGAAAATATTGTTCTGACATTTTGAACTTTAATTGTTGACACTTTCTCCAGTGAGTCTGTGATTGTTTTTAAAGGCGAAAAACCCACCAACCAAATACATCATCCCATCACTGAAATCCGTTTTGAAACGTACCAGTTGAGTTGAGCATTTTGTTCTCTGATTAGCAGAAAGTGTGGACACAAAACAAATTCTGAAGATGGCAAAAAAAAAAAAAAACTGGCAAAGTCAGTGCCTGTGACTTCAGCTGAGATATCATGTTTGACAGGCAGATAGATGGACAAGATCCCTGGAGTGGGTCTATGTGTGGATCCCTGTGTGTGTGTGCATGTCACTGTTTGTGTGAGTTTCTGTCTAGTTTTGTGTGTACGAGAAAAACAGCAGCCTCCTAGAATCCTTTACAGTCGAGTTGTTTGTGTTTTCATCACCCAGGTGCGACGTAAAGTGAAGACAGAGGAGAGCCCCCGCCTCCGGCCGAGTGACTTGCGGAATTTCATCACCATGTTTGTGGTCTTTGTGCTGTTTGCCATCTGCTGGGCTCCGCTCAACCTGATCGGCCTGGCGGTGGCCATAGATCCGTCCCGCGTGGCCCCCCGTATCCCCGAGTGGCTCTTTGTGGTCAGCTACTTCATGGCCTACTTTAATAGCTGTCTGAATGCCATCATCTATGGCTTACTCAACAGGAATTTCAGGAACGAGTACAAACGCATTGTCACCTCCGTGTGGGTGACTCGGCTTTTTGTGACGGAGACTTCCCGAGCCGCCACGGACGGCAGGAGCATGAGGAGCAAGCAGTCGCCGCCTCCTCCGCTCAACAACAATGAGTCAGTCAGAGATCGCACAAACAAAGAATGAAATCTGGAGCCTTGAGTCTGTTTAAATGGTAATTCCTGTTTTTTTTTATGTGACATTCAGACAGTTGTGCAGCTAAAGAGTTTCAAGTGACAAATTAAACTAGAATACATGGCTCAGTTTTTCTGTTGGGTGACAACAATCAGAACAAGGTGCAGTTGAACACAGTAAAGGAGACATATTATGCTCATTTTCAGGTTCCCCATTTTACTGCTAGAGTAGATTTACATGCTTCAGTGCTGCAAAACAACGCATCCCTTTCCTCATACTGTCCAATCCTGCAGCACTGTATCCCCCCTCTGTCTGAAACACTCTGTTTTTAGCTCCTGTCTCTTTAAGGACCCTCTTCCCTATAACCTAGTCTGCTCTGATTGGTCAGGCAACACATGCCTAAGCCAGCACCTTTGACAACTACAGAGCAGCTGTGCTAAAATCAGTTTCTCACGTGCCAAACTAGCTGCCGAGCAAAACATATGCAAATGTGTGACAGAGTGACAGTGTGATGTCACAAAGTCACAGAATTAAAGGCGGCACTCCTGGCGAGGCGTTGGGGAGAGTGGAGCCTCTGTTGGTGCGGACCTTTGAAACTTTTAACATCTCTTAAACAGACACTAACCTTTATAACACACGGAAAGAAAGGAAGAAATCGAAAAAAGCACAATAGGTCTCCTTTAATATCAGATGTTTTTAATCATTTTTGGTAAGGTTTTGAAGACTTTTTTAATTAATAATGACTTCTTTAAAGTTTGTCTTTTGATGGATGAACTCATAGATATATATTAATATCATATATTAGAGATTTCATTCCGCACTGAGAAAACTGAGCCATGCCTTGCAGTTTCATTTCACTCTGACTCAAAAAAAAACAAAAAAACATCTGAATGGTATTTCATGAAAAAATATGATATCCTTTAATGTCTGCTGCTGCTGTGGACTCTTCGAACATATTTCACAAAGCTGGGGGAACCACTGGGAAGCATACACCTCTCTTTAGTAACTTCAGAAGCCTCAAATAGTTCAACTCGCCTCAAATCAATGCTAGATTAGTAGAAGAGGAGATAACGTCAGTCTGTCTATCATATATAATGTCAGTCTGACGGGGTTTTCGACAGTGATGTGGTCAGAATTGCACATTGACCTGGATGGGGGCAGTAGCATATACTTCGTGCTGCCTGGTCTGACCCTCTTGCACTGCAGAGAACAAGAAACAAAAACTTAGTAATAAAACATAAAAAGTTAGTTCAGGAAATTTAGTCACAAACTATCACTGAACCACTTTTTTTTCAGTTTTTTGGAAGGTTCACCACCCAAAAAGTGGTGCATGTGATGTAGCAGGTAGAGGACGCCCACATATCTATTATTGCTGCTGTATCCATCATTCTAAATATCACCTTTACTTCTCAGCTGCTGCAGTTTGGCCATTATGTAACTTCACCGCAACACCAATGTACTGGAAAGGTCACTGTGAGAAGATGCCTTTGATATTGTCTTTTATTTGTTTCTTGTTTAAAGCTGATGTTCAAAAATATTAAACTGTGTAGACAACCAGTAGATATGAATTCACAAGTGTGCTTTGGGAGTACTACTGCATATGTGAAAAAAAACATAGAATAAAGCCTTGTGGATAATGTGGGCTTCAGGTTTTGAAAAGTAGTTTCTGTTTTTTTTCATAGCAGTTCTTAAATTAAAAAAAAGTCATTGGACTCTTTCTGGACAGTTTTTAACAACTTATCAAAATGTATACAGCCGAACCAGAGATATTCCATGCATTTATCATTTTTTTAAATGTGGCGCCGACATTACCCACAATGCAGTTTAACCAGTAGTACTCCCCAAGACCCGAAAACACACTTGAATGTGTACAATTGGTTTAGTTACCGTTTAGGTGGGGTTCCTGTACCATACTTCAGTATATGCATTTTCCGCTGCTAATTACTCAGTAGTATATTTAGTAGTTGGCAATGACAATATCTCGCCCTTTACCAGCTGCAACACTGCACTGACATACACATTAATGCATCAGTTATGCCATATATATAATATCCTGCATGACAAGTAAATTTACTTTTGGTATTTTGATTATATTTTGACACTGGTGCTTTTGTATTTCTACCTAAAGATCTTAGTAATACATCACTCCACAGTGCAGGTGAAAGTGGCTGACAGTGACGATTCACACAGCTCCATACTCTGATGTCAACTTTTTAACAAAGTCAGATGTTCAATTTCACCAAACAACCAAGTGCAGCAGCGTGGATGATTCTTTATACACACTTTGCTATGCAATTCAAAACACAGTGGTTGTCACGATCCAAGACATCCAACACCAGTTGCGTATAAAATTATGCCCAGTTAAGACTGGGACAGTCCCTCACCTTAGTACATCCATGTTGAAACGACACTTCAAGCCGATTTACTGTAGACGATGCTGCTCTTCAGGCCTCAAAATAACAAAAAGGACTCAGATGTTTGTCCTGCCTTCTATGTCTGAAAAAAACCTTGAGCCCCGACAAGAAGGAAGTGGATAAATACATGTATTTAGTGAATGCGCAGCAATAAGGAATGGGCACAGGTTCCTCTGCCGCCTCCATCACATGTAGTGCAAGTTTTTTTATTCTTCATTTCGAAAATACTTATGCAAAAGTTTAGCTTTTCATTTCACAGGCAATTAAACTATCTATCTTCATCTTTGTTAATTAAATTTCTACCAAAAAATGAAGAACTTCATTCACCAGGGACACATTTTGATGCATTCACTGTGGAAAAAAAAAAAATTGAACAAAAACAAAAAGAGCACATCAAGGGAACTGTTAGGAGTTGTACCGTCACTCAGTCGCAGTTAATCTGACGGAAGAGTGACGATTGCCTCTTAAAGTGAAATGCGTCTCGAAAGATGTGGATTGTTGAGAAGGTACAGCTCATATCTGTATTCTCATCTCAGGGTGCCTACCGAACATTTTGTCGTCATCCGCAACATGTGCAGTGACTTGGCTGCCATATAAGGGAGTCTGAAGACATTTCAAAGACATATTTTGTAAATTAGTGTTAGTGTGGTTTTTAACTGTGGTATATTGTTATTGGAGATGTATTCAAAATGTGTTTTTTTTTTCTTTTTAAATTAAAATATATGAAGCTCGGTAACCCCCCCAACAGTTTATTATCGAATAATGCTTAACTTATCTTTCCATTAACTTTACAACAGTGTTGCAAAGTGCATCTAAAACAACCTCTTGCTTAATTGGCATGTATATTGCATCACTCCAAATACATTTGCTTCTCAGTGTGGAGTAACGGAATCAGCTTCAGTTGCAAAAATCAAAATATCCAAGACTGGCAAAACTAGTTCCATCAAAAATAATTTAAGGGTTTGGGGTTATTTTATTCCCGCATTTTGTGGCACAGTTGTGTGTTCTTATACAGGGTAAATTGTGCAAAGCCATAGATCATGAATGGCAACAGATGCAAAGCTCAAAGTCGCACTATAAATATTCATAGGACAAGACAGATGCGAGAGCACTGCGAGCAGAGGAGGAACATTTGGAAGAGGGGAAAAAAAATGACATTTGAGGTGCAGAGGGGGATAGAAAACAGAGCTATTGTGGGAGAGATGGGGAATTTAGATGAAATAAAGGGAGTGACCACTGTACGCAGTCCTGACAACACAGGGTGAGGAGGTCATTCACTCACCGGGGAAGCAGGAATGCTGTCCAGGTTGTTGCGGGGAAGGGTGAGCCGAAACATCAAAAGGAAGCTAAAAAAAAAAAAAAAAAAGGGTGTAGTTGTTTTTTGGAAAAGGCAATGCTCAAACATCTGGAGAGTGTTTTAGATGCACTGTGAGGGAGGAAAAGACTTCAATCTAAACCAAAGAAAAGGGCATAGCTGAAAGCAGTTAGGTGTACATACACTTTTGTCGAGTTCTCGCTGGGGGGAAATCTTTAAAACGCCTCGGGGTCTTCTAAGGTCTTCTTTTTTTTTTTCATTCAAAAAGTACTGCCTTACAGTTAATAGAACAGTGTCAAATTTTAAATATTATGGCAAGTGCCATATTTTCTATCAAACACACGCCCATTCAGTTTGCCTCCACACTGCTTCGTTTTTATGCATTCAGGACAGTCGTCTGTTGAGGGTTTGCGCTGCAGCATGGCGCAGAAGTTCACATGCAGGCCTCAGGCAGGAGACTCAAGAAGAAGAAGAAGAAGAACAAATATTATCTTTTTCTCCTTTGTGCTTATTTCTATACACCCTACAGTGAAGATGATGTAACTATGTTCATTTATGTTCCCCGCGCTCATTGTCTGCACCCTTTATTTGGGGCCTTTTCTCCTTGCAAAGAAAACACGACACCTTGCTCGCCAGCTGACGGGGCTCAGTGTTTTTCAATCCGCGCGTTATTGAAAAGCCGTTCTCCGCCACATACAGCACATCCTCACACCTTTTAGTTTTTTTAATAACCGACCACTCTGCTGCGATTACTCACTGGGCTTTAACATAGTCCAATTGTTCAGCTCGCCAAACCCTGTGATGAAAAACTGTTTGCACATTGAACAGGTGGCAGTACTAAATTGTGTTTCGGAGGAAAAAAAAGACACCAAACATTATCCATTACTTTTATTCACTGGATTCCCTTTTTTAAAAACTGTATATCTCACCGCAGAAGTTACATGTGTACTCGTGATTTTTAAGTCAGGAAAAAAACAACATTTTAACTTCTGAGTCAAAAAGCAGTGAACCTTTGTTGACTCTCATCATCGAGCGTGTCGAAGAAGCAACGTATATGCTGTATTAATGGTGTTAATACAACCCTGCCTTCGAAATAAAAACACACACGCGGCGAGAATAAGCAGTGAAGGTTATCGTCATGTTTTTCCTACGGAAGATGAAAGCTAAGGTTTCTGTGTGCCGCTAATCCTTCAGAGTGCTGTGCTCAATGAGGCGACACACTCTCAAATGTCTGCATTATGCTGGTTGAGTCCCTCTTGCACTCTCCCCGTCGCCTGTGCACAATATTCATGCGCGGTTGACATTTTCCGAAAAGAGGCATTCCCTCGTTTTTTCTCCGTTTCTGGCTTTTTTTTATTCACTCGCATGTGACCTCTGCTTTGGCGAAGAAGTGGCACAAGCGAGGCAGCCACTTTGCATTTGAAAAGGCTTCCATTCGATAGCTGCTATAAACACAGCCCACTTCAGCAGACCGAATGCAGTTTGTAATTACAGGCCAAAGAACACAGGCTTTTTCAAATTCATAAAAAACTTGATGTAGCCAGGAGTGCAATTTTTAAGGGTGGCATTTAGATAATAGGACAAAAGGTGTCGACATGCAGCGATATGCAAATTAAAGCTCCCATATAATGCTCATTTTCAGGTACTTTTATTTTGTGTGTCTACTAAAAATTTTTTACATGCTTTAATGTACAAAAGGCACCTCTATTCACTCTGAACACTCCATTTTGGTGCCTGTACCTTTAAGCTACCCCCCCTCAACAAAAAAAACCTAGTCTGCTCTGATTGATCAGTTCTCACAGGCCTGAGCTGGCACAGCCCAACATCAGGGCCCAACATAAAGGTAAGGAATCCCACAAATTGTTGTCATTTCACCAGTTGATCAGCAACTGTAAAGATAATGGATAGTAAAAATTCTGGAGCGACATCCGGCTGTATCTCATGGTAAACAACAAGTTAACAAAACACTGCATTTGTTAAACCCGTTAATGTTTGCATTCAGCCACTTTTTTATAGAACCTCCCCATTTCGGCAGTGTCCAGGCTAAAGAAAATAATTCCGAGACGTGCGTTTCAGGTTGAATTCTCTCCTCTCCAGTCAAACATTAGCTGCTGAAATATGGCCCGATGTCCCTCTGGGTTTTCACTTTCCATTGTCCTTGCTGATTCATCGAAGTGACAACGATTTGTCTGATTAGCTATTTTTATCGGCTGTAATTAGTCTAGAGCACATCGTCCTTTTAAAAACTGCACTTGAGCTTCCCATCCTGAGTGTGACATCATAGGATAATGGCCTGTCATGTGAATAAGATCCATAGCCAAGGTTGGTGACAATCTTACTAAAGTATTTATCTAACACCTAGACTTACTTTATGATCAAAAAGAGACAGAAATGTCACTTTCTACAGCATGGGACCTTTAAGGCTGTTGCTCATCAAGGCTATAATTTGATTTTAAATACTACATTGCCTTTCGATCGGTGTGGAAACCTAGCAACCTCTTAAGCAGGTAAAAGAGATCATGTAAGATATTCTCTTCCAGCTCACAATTCAGACTTCACTCACAGTATCTTGTCCCGCATTGGTTTTAAAGGCTGAGGGATGTGGGCACATGATTAAGACGTGGCAACTCCGAAGCCTCGCCGCTGTCCGCTTTTATTTTCGTCTGGACACACTCACGACACAGAGCCCCGTTTTTCTTTTTTTTCTTTTTCTTTTTTTTTTCCCCCCCGTCGCGTGTGTCATTAATGGGTTATGCAACAGCACGACTACATCAGCTCACAGCGAAAGACAGAAAAGGGATGCGGCGCTGATCGAATTATGCGCAAGGCACCTGCACTGAGATGGAAAATAAAATGATAAGCCTTGGGAACATAATTGAATGCATTTACAGCGCCCTGTCAGGGGAAATACAACGAACCGACCACAGAAAAAAAATTAAAAATGAAAAAGCAGTTGGGTATGTATCTTCTATAGTGTTTACAACAGAGAATCTACACTTTGAGAACTGTGACTCTGAAAAAAGAAAAAAAAACATCAATGGAACAGCTACTAAAACGTTTGCAAAGCACAAATCCTTTTCACCTGATAAATATTTACACTCAGCGGCCACTTAATTGGCTGCAGCTCATTAGGCGCAGGGAGGATCTGTTCGCCTGCGGCCTGAATTCATTGAAGCAGGAGTAAAATCCTCGGTTGGGCAAATGTTACGCAAGAATTTCTGTTCATGCTGTAATGTTTTATCAGTTTTTCTGGTGTAAAGAGGCACCGGATTGAACCCGACGTTTAAATTTTTTACAAAAAAAACGCATTTCAGGCGTTCAGCCGGTTCGACGTCTTGTGTCTTGATAAATGTCTTCTGTCGCGGAGGCTGTGTGAATGTGCATGCTTGTCCGATGTTATTTCCGACCGATGATCATTGACGAGAGCTCACTAACAGGTGCAGGCCGGAGACGCCCCGGAGGATGGTCTGAGTAACATGAACCAAAGGGAAAATCTGTGGAATGTAATGGAAAACTTTCAACACTCAAAAAAAAAAAGGCTTGGTTGTGATACTGAGTCTCATCAAAATGAACTGTGTGTAAAAAAAAAGAAAAAAAAAAAAGATATGCATTATGTGTACAGTTCTGCTGAAACACGATGTTATGGAAAATAAAATTGATATATATATATATCGTACTTGGTGATGTTTTCTCATTTATTCAGCATGAACGCATACAGCATCGAGCTTTGTTGCTCCCCTTTTCCACGATTGTGTTTCCGGATTTCATAGCTTAGTAAGTGGTAAAAAGGGTTTCTTAAAAGCACAAATTCACCACAACCAGCACATCTCTCATTGTAGACCGGGGACGCCGGACTTTTAAAGGGTGTTTTGACTGAAAGTTTCCTGCGGATGCGGTACTTGCTCAAGGCTTAGAATTATTTTTTTTGTCAGCTAGTGGTGCACACTTTGAACTCCCTTATGCCATCAGGCCCTGCTACTTTGCACTTGCAGAGCTTTTCCCCAACTCTAGTTTTATATTCCGCGCCGAGATGGATGGATAGTTTGAAGGGAAGGCACATTGCTGCCCTTAGCTTGGAGAAACTGCTGGGATGTGAATGTGGTAAGAAGCTTGTGAAGTTAAAGGGGCACACATTAGATCACATAAGGCATGTTTTCTGCACTTGTATATGCATTTTTATTGTTTTAATTCTTGTTTATCCATCAAGGTCACATTACTTAAGAGTACACTAATGAGACATAATAAGCCTTACTTTATATCACTTAAGGCTAGAAATTTCTACGAACTTTCTTCATTAAAAGTAAAAAAAAAGAAGAAGAAGAAAACACAGTTATATATAAGTGAACAATTAATTGTGTTTGTTGCCTTAAAAGGAACTAATCTAACTAACTAAAAACATTTATTAAATCTTGGTTTGTCACGTGTTATTAGTTTACTGTACTGCTGTACTTTTTAATTAAAGCATAAGTTCAACCAAAAATGAAAATTCATTTATTATCCAGGTCATAGCATTTGTATGGTGCTGTATCGTAGGCAGCTGGACTTGTTTCACCTCTCATCCAAGAGGGTTCAGAGGGGAGTTGTAGGCTTTCTGTGTGGGAGTGTCCTTACCAAGTCCTTAAAGACACGTGTGAGCTCTGAGTTTCAGAGTCGTTAGGGCCCCTTGTGGGTTGTTGACTCAACCGGCCTTCATGTGGGTTGCTAGGGCTAGCTGTTGAGCTATCTGGTAAGGGAACTCAGTACAGCATTGTAGGTGGGTGTCATAGGCCACCTCCTCTGCTCAAAGACGGTTGTTCCAGTTTGACAAAGATGGGTTGTTTTACTTTTCTTTCAAACCATCTATATTCTCTGGCCAAAATGTTTACACTGTTGTCTTCAAAGTGATGATTTTTTTTCCCCCTTCAGATGTAAGTGGACAGCAGAGTCTTGACCTGAGGAGTTGGCCCTCCTGCGTTGTCCCATTTGTTTATGTAGAAAAATCCATCTATGTCAAACTGGAATGATCGTCTTTGAGCAGAGGAGGTTGCCTGTGACATTACTTATCGCCCACCTACAATGCAGTACTGAGTTCCAGCCCCAGACAGCATAACAACCATTCACACCTGGGCCCAGCTAGCCCTAGCAACCCACATGAAGGCCAGTTGAGTCAACAACCCATGACAACCCTAACGACTCTATAAGGACACTCCCACACATAGTTTAAAAGCCTGCAGCTCCCCTCCAGTTAGTTAGAACTGAAGATGCCACTTGGATGAGAGGTGAAACATCTTAAACGAACTGAAACACGCCTGTGAGTGGTGAGTAGATAATGACTGAATTTTCACTTTGGTGTCAAATTCTCCTTTAATCAGTCTTGGCAGTATAAATTGTAAAACAATTATTAGCCCATTATTAGCCCATAAAAGGGTCAAGCAGCTCCTTATGTGTGCTTGAAACTATACAGCTGTCACATAATACAAATCTTTATTATTCTTCAAACACTCCACAGATTATAGAAATAAGGCAGTCAGAGAAGTAAACACAGATTAGATTATAGCAGACAGCAGGACATGGAAAAGTGGCTGGAGGTGATCCAGCACCGGAGGCAAGGATTATGATTAAGAAAGGGGGGGGGGGGGGTTAGTAGAAATTACTGCTTGCTCATGATGAATAATTGCAGGGGGTGATATCCAGATGGTGGTCTTGACTCATCCCTCTACAATAAAACCCAATGCACACATCACCGCTGTCATGCAATGTTAGAGGAGATACACAATCATTCGCTTCGAGGGAACAACTTCAGCAAGTAACACAGTGTGAAATATCTTCTCGTGAAACACATCCAACAAGGGTTTTTGCAAGCGTAGATCTCACTCTTAACCCCGCTACACTCATATATTAAATCTGCGCCCTTTTCATTAGAAGACAGCCCCTTCAACCACGCTACAACATGCTGCCACAGATGAGGGGGTCAGCCGGTGTCAAAGTGATTAATAAAGCTTCCAACTCTGATTATTTTGTTCTGCAATTTCATTACGTCCATTCTTCGCTTAAATATCACAGTGTAATTACACCTCTCCCCTTGTTAAAAAAAAAAAAAAAAAGCCGCAATATCTGGCCAAACCATGGAAGGGAATGTCACAAGTCCAAAGGATCAGCCAACTGTTGATGCTCACATTTCGAGGCGACGACTCTTGTCTCCCAGTAGCCGCGTGCGTTATTTTTTCAAGGGCTTAACCGACAGATAATAATCCCGATTGACATTTCACGCGTGAGGGAGGACTTTAATTGCACCTAATGCATGGATTAAGAAAGATAATCCATACGTTAGATTGACTGTATTAATCCGCGCATTCATTTCACCCGCTAACAATATGATAGCATTTAATTCCTCTGAGATTTTCTGGGCACTCTTTAATGAAACGACATTCATTTTAATGTATCAGGAACATAAATTATGGGGTAACTACTGTGTGGGCCTTCATTTGCAAAGTTTGAGTTACTTTTAATTGAAGGTTTCTGATTAATGTATTTTGTAGTTTGCACTACACCGTGATGGAGAGGAAATGCCCAAATTCAAAAAGTTTAGAAGCCACGTGCTCTGAACTGGTCTGCCCTTTTGCCACATGGACCTCTTCACATTTAAAACAGAGATACCATGCCGGACACTTCCCCGTGGAGCAGGACTCAGCAGGCTTTTAGAGACAAATGGGATCAAATGACTCATGCCATTTTTTAAAATTTTGTATTACATTTATGTGGCAACTGGTTCTCCGTGTCTACAAACTCTATCCTGCTATTATTTAGAATATTCTATGATTAAGTTAAAGCACGAAATGACTCTTACCATGCTTATGACACCGTCAGGAAGGTCTTGATCTGTCTCACATGGATCTAAACTATGCCTCTATTGTCGGTCCCTTAATATCCAGCTTTCCATTCTATTACCTCGTTAGTTCCTCGTTGCAACCTACTGCCTTTTTTTTAGAAAAATGATCCGATTCCACGCTTTGTGACGGACTCAGGTTGTTGCAGCTCTTTTTAGCTCTGACTCCATGTTTTTCTGCCTGGCTGCACAATTCCAGCAAATGGAAATACATTCATTTTCCCCTAAGTTTTTCGTCTGACACAGTTGATATCTTTGGAAAAGATCCAACAGCGAGTCAGAGATTTCTTTTCTTTTTTTTTTTTTTTATATTATTATTTTTTGAGGGGGCATTCTTGCCCTTACTTGATAGTGACGGATGAAGAGGCAACAAATGGGGAGAGAGAGAGAGTTATAACACGCACAAAAGTCTTCTCCGTCTTGAATCAAACCGCTGACGGTGCCTGCTTTGTGGCTCATCACACAGTCCTCGTCACAAATCATCACATACTGCTGCTCGGTCGCTTTCCGTGAGCTTCAAACTTTGAAGCTTCACCCACCCCTCTCGCCTGCCGTCTGTTTTTGCACGAGAACGGCTCTGCGGTCACGTTAGCAATAATATGTAGGCGACGTCTGGTTGGAGACTCAAAATGGATGCCAAGCAACAGACTGCCGTTCAAGATGACGTTTCGACTTTTTTAAGCGCCAAACCGCTGGATATATCTCAGCGGCGACAAAATCGGATAAAATCTCGACGTGGCGTCAGGAGGATTTGCAGCTGTATTTGCGGTGACAGAACCTGGTGGAGCGTTTTTTTGTGCTTTAACATAACATAAAATTGAATATAGAAGAAAATAAAGTTTCAACGTGTCCATGGTTTGTAGTAATGTACACTGCCAACATTTATTCTGGCGAATTGGTTGCCATTCTGCTACCAAGGTGCCCCAGGTCTCAGCTTTAACAGTAGAAAACGGACTGCGAAGTTCAGGTAAAGTTTAAGAACTACACCCTTTTCTTGACACCAGCACACACCGCCAAGATGACTGTAATTATTGTAAACAAAATGTTTTTCTTCCCCTCCACAGAAATCAGTCTGAAAGCCGCATTTTAGACGATCCTCTCCTGCTGGAATTAAAACATTTTCCAAGTGCCAGACTTGCTTCCCAGGCACGGCCAACTTAAAAAACATGTCCAACGCTATTGACTCTGAACCGGCTTATCCGTATTACAGCTTTTGTCCTGCTGCCAACAGGCTCGTCTTCTGCTGCTCAAGAACGGCAATCACGGCCGCGCCACCTCTCCACTTTAGACACTCTCAGATACTGTAGTTTGCAGCTGGTTGAAGTACACTGACTCGGAGACGGCCGACTGAAGACCAAAGACTGTCGACGGCGGCGGAGAGCTCCCATGTTGCCCCTATGGTTGTCATGACAACAGACACTCCAGACACCATGCTGTCTCTGTAACAAAATCAACAGCCCTAAACAAACGGAGCCTGCAAAGCCGCCAGCCTGCCGCGCACCCCGACATCTGGATGCTCGGCGGCGGGTGCTTCAATTTTAATTTTTTCTTGCATAATACTTACAGTCAGCGGTCTCAGCTGCCATCCAGTATCAGCTTCATAACTGCTGCTGAAATCTATCTCAATTGGTCAAGCCTTCACATCATGGACAATCTGCTATAAAGACTGATATGCCCTGTGAGTACCTCAGGCTAATGTTCTGCCCCACTCTCCGCTTCACCTCACAGACTATCAGAGGGAATAGAATCGCCTGCAACCTACTACCATTTTGGCCTACATAATGTCCTTATCAATACAATTCCAAGTATGAAATAGCCATTCTTCTAATCTTTCTTTTAAAAAAAAAAAAAAAAAACTAGAATTACCATCAGAATGTGAAGAAATAAAGGTTTTTACATCATGTCAAAGATCTACTGAAATTAGCCCGTCCTGTCTTGTCCTGTCTCGTAATGCCACTCTGAACTCCGAGTCCTGACAGCTAACTGCTGCTAACTGTAGCTGCCGTTAGTTAGATCAGTTGTTGACATGCTCAGTATGAATTCAAAAAGTGGCAAATTATTACATACTGCACCTTGAATTCAAGGCGGCGGTGTAGAAATATGGGAGATTTTGCTTATAAATAACCTTTTCTCCCTTCCAAGCTCGCTCCCCTGTCTTAAAATCTAACCAGACACCATGGTTGCTGGTGTCCACATGTTTTCTTTTCTGTGTCTGTTTCCTGCAGGTGCGCCATGTCCCGCTCACGGTCCACTGACAAGCAGGTCAGGTGAAATGGGAGTTCTAAATTGTAGGTGTGATTGTGAGTGTGAATGTGTGTGTCAAGTGTGTTCGTGACAGACTTGAAACCAAGCGCACAACGGCTGAGAGGTGGGTGCGACCGCGTCCAATCGAGATAGGCGTCAGCCCTGTGTGGCCCCGAAGAGGAGGAGGACAAGTGGTTCAGAAAAGTACATGAATTTGTTCTTCTGCTGTGTCTGAAAAACAGGAAAAGGGCATGTCTCCAATTAGTGTCCAAATGTTTGATCAAAATAATGACAAAATAATTGCACCGATCACAACCCTAAACACCCTCTTACACAATAGACGGAGAGTGAAATCGCTCTTTAAAATTTCTACGGCGCGCGATTACACAATCCGTGCCTCTCGCTCAACGAGGTGACTCACTGCTCAGAATGTTGTCCCCCAGATTAATTTCTTCTCTGCCCACATGCTGCTTTGTTTCTGGGATTTCCAGCATCACTGCCTCTGCTTCACAGCCACTGCAAGATGAAAATTTGCCTCCTCCGGAATCACTTTGCACCCCCTCTCCCCTTTTATGACCTCCTCTCCACCCCTAAATTCTCCTCTGTGCATGATTCAGTCTACACATCTATACGACGTCTAGCATTAGAGCTCTGATGCAAGCCCATTTTATTACTATAACAGCAAAAGAGCCAACACTGACTTCAGTGTGTGGCTGAAAGTAGTGACTGTGAATCAACTGTGAAACAACTCACCATTTATAACAACTAACAGCGTGGCTCCATTTCATTCATCACTTCCAGCAACTGTGTGATACGATGTCCTAACATTTGGACTGGACTGCTCTTATTCAGTGATGCCTAGGCTTTTGCCGTGGCTATATGCAAATGTTCAGTTTCAGATTTTTTTAAGTGCTGATGTATGATGTACTTATCCTTAGTCTGTGTATCACCTCCAGTAGAAGGCAGTCAGCTAAGAGGTAACTGCTGTGGCTGGCTCAGCAGCCAAATGCATTTTATTCACCAAGAAGAAAAGGAGAAAAAATATATATACAAAAAAGCATCAGTCATTAGACTATCTGTCACCAGTGTACGGTGGCCCTGAGGTCAGAACACAACAATGTTTCAGAAAACACAACATTTCAGAAAAAACCAAACATATCACACAACACATAAACCTTCAGTCTCAGTCCCAATCCTCATATTTTAAAGTGCTCTGTGATAGTGCAACAGAATATTTTGCAGGGGCAATTTGGGTTTTTGAAGCGCAGTTAAATGTGGCACTCAACCATAGTTTGTGGCCATGTATGGTGTACTTACCTAGATTTGATTGGCTAATAGCACCATGTTAGTGATTCACAATGCATGCGGTTGGTCTGTGACTTTGCCGGACTGCTAAGCAGACGCATTTTGGTCGTTTTGCAAACAAAGATGGGAAGACGTTCTCTCTCGCCGTCTATGCTCTCTTCAAAGCCACCACTTTGACTCCCTTGACAAAAACAGTCATTTTTACCCCAGGGAACACGGGAGTTGCTGGTCTACCGCTGCGATGATCAGTTGGTCGGTTTGTGTTTTTGTGTGTAAAACGTACACTTAAACCGATACCGATTTAGTTTTTTTGAGCTGGGCCTTCTTTTACACGTCCAAAATATGTTTTGCTGCTGACCCCATCTGCAGTAGCAGACTGCTTAGCTTCCAACAACCGTACTGAAGCCGCTCCTTTGTACTGGGGACATGCTGACCACCATCAACTATAGGTAATACACTGACTATTGATAAGAACCTCAAACAACCCAACTTTCAAAAACCCCTTTAATCCCTTTAATTCACAAAGATAAAATATCTAATCCCCTAAAGCTTGCTATAGGCTTAAGGCTTCATTTGCAAGCTGCAGTGACGTTATATCAAATATGCCAATAAGTGAGTAATAATGTATTTGCCAATACATAAAATGCATATTAATGTGCCTCTCTGAAAAAGGTAATTAAAATGAGATACAGATAGGTATTTTTCTAGTGAACTTAATGAGGAGAGTTTTCTCAGTTTTAAGCCCAGATGATCTACTTTATCTTAAATAGAAATAGGCAGTGAGTGCGTAATTGGTTGTGCAGGCTTTAATTCAGATTCTGGCCTTTTGTCCTCTCTGCCCCTTTCCGATTGAACACCGAGATGAAGTTTTTTAAAGCAGCGAGTCTGAAGGGCATGCCGTAATTTCGACGAGGCTCTTCAGATTTGGTGCACATGACATAGTTCTTTTCAGCAGCTTGTGCTGGTCACACTGACGAGCAGAATCTTTTTTTAAAACATTGTCATGTCAAAATGTCAACAAAGACTCATTACTTCCCATTTGAGTCATTCTTTTGTGCCCGAGATGCTTTTGAAATTACTTTTACCAACTTTGAAATAAAAACTAGTTCTGAGTCAGAAGCTTTTCTTTCCATCACTCCCATCCTTTGCCCATCTTTGCCTTTCTCTCTTGTTGCAGGATATTGTCACAAAGGAGATAAAGAGAAAAACTGAGATCTGACTCTTAATTTACGTAGTCAGTGATAACATTACGGCTTCATCAGTGGTTCATTTAATAGTAGAAAAATATAGTGTTTTGCCAAGTCATCCAAATATATTTTTCATGTTCGTTTCAATAAGATTTACTTTGTATCCTGGAAATCATGTATGATTGTATCAAATGCGTATAGATTACCTACATATCAAATGCTATTATGCATACTTAAGGTTCTATAATGCTTATTTTGCTTTTTTCCATGCTGACACTGTTTTTTAAAGGTTCTTGTGCATGTAAAATACCTTGAAAGTTAAAAAGGTAGGTCCGTCCGACAGAAGCTCCTCTCCCCCACAGGAAACACTGTTCCTGAAACGCCTCGTCAGTAGTCCCAATTTTGTGACTTTGTGACATCACGCTACACCAGGTAGCTGCACATTTGCATAATGTTATGCCTAGCGGTTAGTTTGGCACGTAAGAATTAATTTAACACAGCTGCTCTGTTGTTCTTAGCGATGCTGGGTCAGGCATGTGTGAGCTGACCAATCAGAGGAGACTGGTTATTCAAAAGGTGGGCCTTAAAGCGACAGGAGCTGAAACTAAGTTTTTAAGACAGAGGAGGAATACAGTGCTGCAACTCTGGACAGTATGAGAACACTGATGTGTTTTTTGAGCACTAAAGCAGCTAAACCTGTTCTAGTGGTAACCCAAAATATATTTTTTGCACGTGAAAATGGCCTTAACATGTTTTTTTTTAATTCTATCATATTGTCTGTCCCATTTGACACCTTTTTTGTTATGCTAACGATATTAATTTGTTACACTCAGATAATAAATATAATTGCCAGGATGACCTAATTCATCCTTGTTCATTCATTAATCTGCCCTGATTCAGACATGTTCAAACATGTTATTTATAGTTAATGTGACTGCACATTAGCTTGTTGAAAATACCTTATATTTACTAATTTTGAGTACTTATTTTAAATGTGACCTTTTTTTTCTAGATTTTCTATGTCCTTAAGTGCTTCTTACCATCTTACGCTAACTAGCCACCTAATATGAATAAAGTGAACGGCATTAATGTGATTTTATATTTTTCAATCCACCATAGAGGCATGCTGAGCTTCAGTGGAATGCATGTAGATCTGTGAGACAATCTTGACGTCGGCATGGGCAACATTTTGAAAAAATACCTGTGAAATAGATATTGGATTTCTCTTCATTCTGTTTGTATCACAGATGATGCATTTCAATTTCAAACATGACTGAAGCTCCCCCAGTGTTTGCTTTTTTTGCAAAATGGCATACAGTCTCAGAGTAACAAAAGTGCATTTCATGGCGCTTTACAGATAAATGTAGTTTGGCTAATAGGCTATCTCCTGAAATGCGTTTGAGTCAGTGTTCGCATGCTGAACACTCACTGTGCTGATTGGCAGGCAGCCCCAGCACTTCAGATCCAAATCTGGAGAGGCAGTCCAGAAGGTGTCTCAGTTGCCTGACTGGAAGGATTAAAGACGACATCAAACAGTAATCTGAGATCTGTTCATTACAGCTCCTCTGATAAAATGGAAATATGGATGTGAGTTATGCAAGTTGAACAGAGAGAGAGAGAGAGAGAGCGTCTGAAGACTGCCGATGTAGTTTAATGGTGCAGACACAATGTGAATCATTAAGAGGCATTAAATCACCGTCAAATAAATAAACAACTTTCCTAACGATCACATTTCTCAGCCAGTGTAGTTTTATTTTTGATTAAGTGACAGTCTGAACAGTTAATGATGATATGGCCCTGCCATCAAAACAATTTTATCGAAGGGCTTTTATAGTCAGTTCAGTGCATTTATTGAAAAAAATCCATTCAGCTAATTAAAAAAGCTGTCAGTTATTCACTGCTTATTGCACTCTCACCGCAATACTTCCCACAAATGATTAGCGTCATTATCTGCTCGATAAGTAATAACTTTTGTGATACCCCAGCTTACCTCCTGTGCAGCCCGCATTATGTGTAGGCCTCAAACTGTTTTAGTGATACCTGTCTTCATGTAACAAATTATTTTGTTTTACTAGAACTACTTAAAATCCTAATTATCCGGTCCGGTGGTTATTATATGCTATGTGAGATATTTACCTTAAATTGTAAATAGATACCAATTTATCACATTATAAATGCATTATGCACTGCGACACTGATTAATCAGATAATATCAGTGGTTCAGTTTGTGCTTCAATCTAAATTACATTTCTCATTATCTTTTATTTTTCTTGTTAATGCTCAATCTGCCACCTCTTACCACATTCTCCCGGAGTGCAGTTTTAAAACACATGAAACATCAAAGCGCCAATTTGTAAGATAAGACCTCAATTTTTGTTTACAACATTCATAAAATGAGTGAACATGATTAACAGAGTGTGAAGAAACAACAGTGTGGAGATTTGTCAAAGACATTAGTTGACAGATGGCTACACAAGTTTGCATGCTAACCAGTTAGAACCAACCCTGCCAGTATCCAACGACAGTGCTTACATCATTGTCAAGTATGTTTATGTCCTGTGTTCCAGAGATGCCTACCAAAGTTGGCATGCTTACCAGCTAGCCCTGGACCATCCTGTCATATTATACCAATCTGTTTTCAAGTTTCTATCTTTTACTGAAATAACACAAGCATAATAATCTTGGTATCTCATTGTAAAAAACAATTCCTTAAAACTTGATAAACGAAGATCAACTCACCAAAAACTCACCAAAACGGTCCCAGTTTGTTTTTGGTAGAGGAAACCCCTCAAAATACCAAGTAAGATGTGTGAAGGTATCCCAGCTCCACACACTGTTTTCGTGCCTCTCTTTGCCATTCTCAAAGTCATAGTCCTGGTCAAAGCCACTGTAAATCACCTCTGTACTGCAACCCAAACTGTTTTCAAATTGGTATCTGGTGGCCTCTGAAGCTCTGTGTAGTCCCAGTCTGGTGTTCAGCTGTGGTCTGAAGCGGGTTAACTGCCCATGTCATCTGAAGTTGCAGTGCAAGGCAGACTCCGGTCAGCTTATAGGGCTACTTAGCTCACATTTGAAGTGCCAATTAGTTTGCACTTTACAATATGTATCATTATTTTCTGGATATGATGATTACATGAGTATAGCATTTTGACAGGATTTAGTGATACAGAAGCGATATTCCGTTTCCATCCACTTCCCTTAAGTGGTTGAACAGTGGATTCAAATCTGCTGAATTTATATGTGCTTACTCTCATTTACTCTCATTCATGTTGTACTTAACATTCATGTCTTCAGACTTTCTTTAACGGATTACCTCTGCTCCGTCAGCTTAGTTCGATGCCATTTTCATAGTATTTACATGTGGGTGATGAGCTAGATGAAGAAGAGCAAGTGAGGGTCTGTTTCAGCATGTGTTTGTGGAGGCCTACTGGCCAAACAATTCCACAGTGAATGGGCTTGTTGAACAATATTGAACCTTGTTGAAAATAAATTTCCCTGATGCTGGGTTGATTGAGAAGTGTTGATCTGTAATAGTTTTTTGGCCGTGCATTAATACCATATGTTGAGTGGTTCCTGAATAATCTGAGCCTTGCTTTCTCATTGCCATATGAGAGACTGTAATTTCACTGAGGAGATGGTGGCCATGTGATCATGTTCCAGCTCAGTAATCACGTTGAGTCAGTTTTTCTCACTGGTTCGCTCTGGCAGAGAAGAGTTGAGAGGCAGTCGGGAAAATGAGATGTGGCCCATTGCCTGATTGGCTTTCATATGAGTAAAGGCTTAGGGCCTAAAGTTTGGTTGACCGGCTCAAAGTCGAGGTGGGAGAAGCTGCCTAACCGGTCAGTGAGAAGAAAGACATTTGACTGGTTAATTGAAATGAGGTCAGGCCAGCTGTCTGATAAGACACTTGGGCGTTCCGAGGGCAGTGGGCAACGATCGCACCTGGTCACGCGAAATCACAAGTTAGCACCAGCCAATTACGCAAACAGTGGACAATCAATCTGATGAGAACACACTCTGTACGCCAGTTTCCAGATGGATCATAAATTAAAATACAAAATATCCAGTTTTACTTCCCTCGCTTTAGTTTTCTCCCAGTGGGTCTCTACAAACTGCACATGTTCAATAGATACACTGATGCTGCCTCTTAATTGGTGTGCAAGGGATATTCTGCTCATAAATGTTGTTATATAACTTGTATATGTCTGGAAGCACTGTGTCCTCGGTTGGCTTTTCCTTACTTGGCCATGTTTACCGTCAGTCTGTGGTTTATTGTCTGGGGTTCTCCTGAACACACTCACTCATCCTTTTACATCCTATGTTTCATTTCACCTTACAGGGATTACAACTTCCTATAAAATTGTACTGTGCCTACCAAGTCACTGGGGACAGGTTGCTGTGCTTTGTACTCGTGCCATGATAATGCATTAAAGTATACTCCTGTTAGACTTCACAAGCTCTTATGCTTCATTCTATTTAGAAATTGTGAAGTACATTTAAGATAAGGCAAAAACATCTTCTCCAGTCAGGCTGCCATAACACATCAGCATTAATTTGATAATACTTTGGCTGAGTCTGGCCACATGCGCTATATTACATTCATTTGCCAAACACGATTTTCTCCAGGGTCCATTCAACCTAGCAAGAGCTAAGGCTGTAAGTGCATTCAGGGCAAACACGAGCGTGTCGTGTTTCAGTAAAAGCGCAAAGATTTGTTCATTTGAATTGTTTTAGAATGGCACAAAAAAGAATATCTCATTTCAGTTATTCCAAACCAGGGGAATTTCACTGTACCCAATTTGGTACTTCAGAGCATGCCGTGGGACACATAGACAGATCAGCTAATATCAGCTTGTGATGTGAGCCTAGACAGCTTGAATCTCTTTCCCCTGGTCCTTGAGAGTGACAAACGCTGCCAATAGCTACCCTCTCTCTATACATGGGTAAAGCCTGCCAGAACCAAAGGACTCTGTCTCAGTCTAGCACCCCCCCCCCCTTCTTCAGACACCCTGCATAACATATGACATCACATTCCGAACACTCAGGGTTTGAGGTGTTGTGACACTGCTTCACACTCCTCCAAACACAAAACACAGAGCTTTGCTGCTGTTCTGAGAACTGAAAAAACTCCACACGCAACAGCGTTTGTGGTCAGCCAACATCAATGTCAACACTGTCAGTTGCACCTCACGCACAACCGAGTTTTATTTGGTCAAGATCCTGGTGATAGCGTATAGTTTTTCTTTCCTACTGTGTCCCTTTTGAATACACACCAAACACATTTACCCAAATGAGCAAGTCTGGATAGTGATCTTTTAATGTGAATATAAACAATCAATCTGCATCAGTGCACACCACTGCCTTCGACCTGTGGCAACTATAACACATGCAATTGAAAGTTCTTGAAAACTACTTACGAAGCAACCATGGGAGTTTAAATAGTTACCTAAAAATGAATTAACAAACAGTTGAAATGTTAGCTAACAGTATGTATGAAGCATGGAAAAGTCGCTAAAGTTGATGAGGGTTCTCAGTCATCCAGGGCATGGTAATTTCAAGCGCTGTATTGTAGGCAACTGGACGTGTTTCATCTATCATTCAAGAGGCTTCTTTAGTTCTATCTGACTGGGGGGGCAGGGGTTGCACTGTGTGGGAGTGTCCTTACAGAGTTGTTAAAGTCATGTGTGAGTTTTGACTTTCAGAGTCTTTAGGGCCACTTGTAAGCTGTTGACTTAACCGCCCTTCATGTGGTTTGCTAGGGCTAGCTGTTAAACTGTCTTGTAAAGGAACTCAATACAGCATTGCAGGTGGTTGATTAGATTAGATTAGATTAGACTGGATTAGATTAGATTAGATAGATTTTACTTATTTATCCCACAACTGGGAAATTCACTTGTTACAACAGCTCAAGATGCAACAAGTAAAGGAAAAACAATCAGACAAATTTGTACATTGGGGAACCAAAGCAACCTCTCCATAAACAACAATGGAGCAACACATGAAGGGCCAACTCCTCAGATCAAGACTCTGTTGTCCACTTACATCTGAAGGAGATAAATAATCCACCTATGTCAAACTGGAACAACCGTCTTTGAACAGACGTGGTGGCCTACGACATTACTCATCACCCACCTACAATGCTGTGCTGAGTTTCCTCCCCAGAGAGCTTAACAGCGATTCATACCTGGGCTCACCTAGCCCTAGCAACCCACATGAAGGTCGGTTAAAGTGAAACTCTTGCCAAAAAGCAACCTAGGCTTTATTTGTGAATGTATATGAGTCAAACCTTTGTGTAAATTTTCGTTTTTGGGCAAGCTAATTTTCAGTGGAGTGCAAGGGGCACTCTTACGCTAGCATCAAAATCGCTATTTTTAAAACACTAAGAAGGCTCGACACAACATGAAACTGCTCGTAGAATCAGCAGGGTCTCTACACATGAACACGAGCATTGAGAACATTGTTTGTACACAGAGTTTACTAAAAAGAAGGTTGTTGGAACCGCAAGGAGAGTAATGGTGGACCTCCTACCTACACATTCCAGCTATGTACGATATAGCACTAAGAATAAGTAGCTAATAGGATGGTTGATGTTGAAATTATAATGCTGCTGCATTCAAATGGAACTGTGGTTAGGACATGGGAAGTTCTGGACACAATATGTTTGCCAATCAAAGTGTTAAATGTGAGAAACAGAGAAGCTGCCGAGGCAACAATTTAAACTGAGCACAAGCTAACAAGCTGGTATGCATAAAAGGCAAAGGCGTTATGACAATAAAAATTATGAGGTCAGAACATTACCATTTTCCTCAGACATTGTAGTTAAATCAAAAAGAAAACTCTGTATGACTAAATTCACAACATCAACTTCAACTTCATGGCCTCTGCCACTACCAAGATTCTGATTACCACAATACCTTTCATATGGACCCTCGCCAACAAAGTATGTTCAAAGTCAGCATTAACTAAAATCCAACTGTTGAAATAGTTAGCCAACAATAATAGAAACACTTGTAAAGTTAGCCGAAAGCAGTACAATTTAAATAATTCATTAAAATTGATAAATTGCCGATTGCTTGTATACAAATATGTACAATACATGCTACGTATCTCACACTTTTGTGTTTAATAAGTGATGTAGTGATGATGAAGAGTCAGAACTCACCTGGTAAGACTGATAAAACTATTGGTAGCTTTATACCTGTAGGCCAGTGTTGCCAATTGTTGCAATATGGAACAATTTGAGTATTTATTTCTAAATGTACAATTCTTTTGAAATCCTCTTCTTAGTTTACAGCTTTTTTGTTTTGGGGAAAAATTGTTATTTGAGGCGTGACGTGCAGCCCAACACCGTAATGTATGTCGGCAGGCGTGGTTGTTATTAATGTTTCTTTACTTTGTGATTACCTCAGCTTATCTTTTACTAATGCTGTGCATAATCACCCCACGGAGCACTGAATTTGCACTGGAAATTCTTCTTTTGAAAAAAGGAAAAAGAAAATGTTGATAATGGGAGCATATTTCAGCATCCTACTACCCTGGGGTGGGTATAGAGATAACCTGTTTGTGGGCTCCACATGCACTCAAAGATTTTTTTCACTTCATTTGCTGACAAAAGGACTGTTACAGCAGGAACAAAAACACAAGCCATAACCACTAAAAGCAAAATGAAATGCGAGTGTTATTTAAGGTCCCTTTCAACAGGCCTGCTTCCTCTGAGAAGTTAGCAAAAGCCTAACTTGTTTCCTTTGTTTGTGTCCCGAAAATGATACCATCTTTTATTGTGTTATTCGTTAGTGTGTGAGTGTGTGTGTGTGTGTGTGTGTGTGTAACAGAGCTGTATTGTCTTCATGTACTCTGCTCCCCCGATGCAATCTAACAACTTGTTTGATGCATCAGCAGACATCAGACGTCAGACTTGCTATAAGCGTGCTATTGGCTATTGCCGACTGAAGGCATTTGATAAATTATTTAGGCTTTGTTTTGTTTTTGCATAGTTTTTTTAACATAGTAATATAACTCAGCTACTTTGATCTAGAGTTTGTGTTCGGAGCTATGTATCAATTCAGACAGGTTGGAATTGAAAAAATCTTTCTGGCACATTGCCTTCTGCTATAAAATTGATAATCAACATATCCCGAGGACAGCCAGTCTGTATAGATTAAGGTTCAATACACGTATTTAACTTGATATCTTTCTTACCTTGGCAGCAAAACAAAGCCGACGTCAGCCGGGACGCTACGCAGCCAAGGACTACATGCAGGAACAGCAGCACTTCCATCAGACATTCAAAAGTGTTGAAGCAATATCCAAAGGAAGTTTAAAAATGGTAATATATTCATTTAAGTCAAAGAAGGATGTGATCGTGTGTGGAAGGGAAAATGCCTCCAGCGAATGATAGCAGGGGGTCCATAAGCAGTGGATTCAGTGTGGAGTTGGTGAAGAGCATGTCAAATAGACATTAAAAAGCACCAAGACCGGTATTTGCGCCAGGGGGCACAGAAAAACCGTGTATGAAAAGAGAATAAAAACTTTATAATTGATGCCAGTGCCCTCCTGTTCAAACAAACAGGACTTTCATTTCAGGCTGCTCATCATCAAGTAATGAAAAAAAGTGAGCAGTTTGATCGTTGCTCTAAAGCAGCACGGACAGAAAATTAAAAATATGCGCAGCGCTGATAAGTTCTCTGCTTCTACATTTAACAGAAAAATGTGAAGTTGGCCCATTAGACAAAATAAATCAATCAGCATATATAGATTCATCACATCTTAAATACATCCTTAAGCAGGGACATTAGCTGAGACTGTCGTCTGCATAATTTATTGTACTGTGCATACTGGTTGCACTAAGATACTGGGCCAACTTGACTATGATATAATACCTTATAGACATTGTAATGGATGGTGCTTAGGACAGTCAGACTGAAAAACAACTTGCCTAAGGTTCTTTGGGAATTTTCTCAATTTGTTTTGCTGATCATCCAACATTAGTTTGCCTCTACAGTCCAACTTAACACAAGATTAATGCTCCATTTTTTCCATTCAAATAGTTGTCCAGAAGCTGTTTTTGCGGCTACCCAACAGTCCTGTTTCAGAGCTTCTATCCACGAAAACAAACTTCCTCCCCCTTACTCTCTGTCTCGCTTGCATTTAGCACACATTCCTGCCGTGGAACTCAACGCAAAACCAAATTGTGAGGTGCAGAATCGCTCAATATGTACGTAATTGCAAGGAAAACTGGGCCGCTGTGTCATAACTGCTGCGATTCCACCCTTTTCGCTTTCATTCTCTGCATCCAGCTAGAGTAGGTATGGATATTTCCATACAGACTATAAGGTGGCACTGACAGTTCAACGCATTGCAACTGCAAAAATGACAAAACGAAAGCCACAGGGAAACCATTTTCATCAATTATATAACACAGGCACAGCATTTGAAAAAAAAAGCTGCAAAGTGAGAAAATATAACTAGAAACACACTGCAGAAAATCGTATTGTATTTGGAAGGGGTTTTTTTTTGTATTTCAATGCATTTCTGTATGTTGTTGTGTTTTACATTTTTGCAGCACTTTCCTGTGATTGATTTTTGTTTTTACTGTTTTTGCAGCAGCCCAGTCGGCAGAAAAAGAAACGCTGGCATTTAATGTCTTCTGCAAACCAAAGATACGCTCAAAAATTGTATTTGTCTGACGTACGTAAACATTTCGACAACACCATCACGTATATTATAGGTTACATGTATGTGAGTAGACTGTCAAGTCAAGAGGAGATGGCATCGGCAGCGGCACCACGGCATTTTAACATTTTTAAGCAGGAAACCACTGGGTATTTTTTACAGGGAAGATGTCAGGGACATCTTCCATTTTCCATATTTTTTTGACAAGACATCGAGACATTTTCTATCCGTGAGCGGCAACGAAGCCGGATATCTTTGACGATATGTCGGAACGATTTCCAGCAATGTTTGTGGCAACACAACAAGGTAAGACTAAACATTAAAGTGGTTTGTGCTCAAACCTAACAAGACCGTAAGCACAGCATTGTCACGACATTAAATTGAAAACTGGACAAATGTAAAGGTTCAACATAGGGAAAAGTCTCAACATACCCATACTCAACATACATTGTACACCTATTTTCATTTGCATTTCAAACACATTTCTATATGTTGTTGATTTCTGACTCTGCAGCTTCTTTTCTTTTTTTTGCTGAATGCGGTACATGTTCCGTTCCCCACCTGCCTAGAGCTTATCCTCCTCAAACTACAGCTCATCACCACCGAATTGTTCACACTTGGGTCCAAACGCAGCGAGCTACAGTCTGATTCATCCAGGGTTGATCATGCAAAGTACACTCGGCTGGAATATTTCTTCAGTATGCCAGCGTGCACCAGGTAGAGCTCCTCGCAACTGCCTCAGCTGAGTAGGTTTTTAACAGGGCCCATGGGGAACACGACCTGAGGCTGTAATTCATATTCAAGACCCTACACCTGCTGTCTGCCCGGCAGATATTGCGCCCACCTTCCAGGTGTCAAACCCACATGTTACAAGATGGTGCGGCCCCCCCACGGCACGTGTCCAGCCGAGCTCCGAGTGTCCCGACTGGCCAATTCTACCAGCCCTGCAGCGCACGGAGCGCACAAATAAAGGACTTAATCACATCACCACATCTGGCATTTAAGTTTTTTTCCCCAACAAGGTTAGTGCTGAACCTCTTTTAAAAAAAGCCTCTGATATATTTTTGACAAAATAACCATCACATGAGTCTGAATTGGAAAGGGTTGACTCATGATGACCCCTTATTTGCTACAGTGCGTCAGCCAGTCGTGAAACATCATTATGAACAGTGCTGCACTGTTTCTGATCATGTAACGAATTAATGCATCACAAGAAATACGTTAGCTTCAGTTTGGTCTCAGGCCTAATTTTCCAACAGGGCACAGCGGTTGGATTTAAACCCAACAATGCCACGGGTTGGGGTATAAAAAAACTTAAAAAGCAATTCGAATTAATCGACTTGATTCACTTTAAACAAATTATTTGAATTACATGTTTGTGATACATCCGTTCATGCAGCAGCAATATTTCATCTCATTTGGTTTTGATTGGCAGGTTTTGCCAGAGCGCACGCTGAAGAATGGCGTCTTGCCCGAAACGTCCTTTTGGCAAGAATAAACAGTTTGATAGGAGTGCAATCCTTTATTTTTCTTTTGTTTATTCACTACAAGAGGGATTCAGCTCCCCGTACTGGAGCCATATACGTGAGTTGAGAGCATTGTCTCATATTTGTATGAGCTCATTTAGTTCACGAATGGCAGTTGTTGTGCCAGCTTCGCTGCCACTGCTCCACATCCTTTTCTACATTTTACATCAGAGCGATTTTACTTGTGTCTGCTTTTCTCAGTGAAGTCTTTGGCGTTTCATTTTTTGAATGACAGTGGTGCACTGCAACATCATGTTTTGCTTTTGTAGTAAAACAGTCCCAGTCCTGCCTGTCTCGCCTCTAAGAGGGATAATCATACAGGCAGTGTTCTCTCCATTTAATTGCGACATATTCTACAAACCATCTTTATACTCGCCCAAAGTGCAAAATTAGTTTACTTAGGCTATAAGTGGTGATTAGACGGGTGCGTGCATCATTTAAGCAGGTTAACAAGTCTGTTAAAACATTTTCCTAGAATGAAAGCACTCACAACTGAATGTTAATGTACTCGTTCACCTTTCTGCATTTAAATGAGACGTAATGTTTGGGTAATGCAAGCAATACATTTTGAGTCTAAGTAGGTTATTAGTTCTCAAGAGAAACATTTTGTGTTTGTGTCACATTTTGTTGAGTATGCTGATAAGTTTGTGAAATAGCTGCTAAAACAGAGTGCTCTGTTGAGACTGCCTGCCGGTGGTCATGGTCACCTCTTCAAACCTGGGCCTGCTGCAGAGTTCTGTGTGTTTTTGTTTGAGTTTCCGTTGGTCGTTTGTGACTGCACAGCCATGTTGGCTACAAATTTGAAGATGAATTTGAATTTAGATATGAATTGAAATTTTACTCCGTACTCAATTATGATTATGAGAGTATATGAGTAGATTATATGGGCTTAAATACTGAAATAGGAATCAAATTACAGACTTGAACAAAAAGTCACCTGAAAATCCAGATTGATTTCAGGAAGTCTGGACACCAAAAAAACCCCAAAACACTCAAACAACATTTGGACTTGGTTTGACGTGCGATTAAAGCTGGATTTCAATAGATTTGTCTCTTTCCGAACGCTCTGGCCACTCATATCGGATTTCAAAGTGTCTTTCCTGTTCGCGGTAACGCATCACACAAAGACGTAGTCAATCCCACAGTCACGGAATTGCCACAGAGCAGGTTGAGGAGAATCCAGAACCAGTCCATGGACAGTCACGCTTGAAAACAATGCCCGCTCAACATCTTGACGCGTAATTGTTTGGAGGGCGAGATGGCGGATCTCCATTTTTCATGCTCCGTCGCCAACGAGCATAGTGAGCGATGCCTACGGTGTTACCACAGCAACCCGTGCAGATAGGTTGGTGGTGTCTGGACACAACTGATGAATACCAGCGCAGGCATTCTGTCACTCAGATCTGATTTGAGAAAAAGAAATCTGATTTACCTGCAGTCTGAACATAGTTTAAGATGATTATTATAGGGTACATATTGTATAGAATTAGATTGCAACATGGATTCGCCGCAGCAAATGTGTTTAAGGGGCCTGGCTGCTGTGTTCGCTAGCTCCCTGACAGTAAACGAAGCCGTTGTTAACGCTGCACTCTGCCTGCTATGACAAGTCAAACTTTCAACTGTGATAGTGGCCAATAAGGAAATGTACCCCAACGTCAGGAAATTACTGATCTGCAATAGCAAGTAATTTCACAACCTTAAACCTTGGAGGAAATGTAATCTTGGTAATATTCAGCAGAGTCTGTTTCGTAATGATATGCAATCACGCACAGTGTGTGCAGCAATTACAGTTCAGTTTCTGGTACAAGTCTGACGAGCTGTTCATTGTTCATTGTCTTTCTTTGCTTGTTAAGAGTCTTCTCATAGTCAACTTATCCTTCACTTTGTTAAGAATCAATACTCCCATCTCCTACAAAGGGCACTTCAGAGAGAGAGTACTTGTTTAACTCTCATTTAATATTCAATCAGAATGGAAAGACAAATTAAAATATATATGTGTGTGTGTGTGTGTGTGTGTGAAGACAGCTCAGACAGAGTTCATTCTGTAACTGTGCATGAATATGTCTGTGTGTGCACAGAAAAGGGTGTGTGGGGGGGTCCTCCCGGGGTATATTTATAGAGGTTTTTCTTTTCTTTTTTTTTTTTTTAAGTAATTCAAATCCCATAAGCACCAGAGCATCCTCAGGCCTTACTTTATTGACAGCTCCACCACTTCTAGCTAACATTAACATGTTGCCTATGTGAGATTTCACAGCCTCTAACCCTCGGGCCAGCCAAGTTCAATCCTCATGAAAAGCCTCACACACATCAGACCCTTTTCTATGGAGATATTTACAAAACCTTTCTTACGTAATGTGGATAGACCTTAATGAAATCGTGGTGATGTAAGCATTGTGTAAAGTATCTTGATCAGTCAGCGCACCATCATCAAAAAACATAACGACTAAATGATATATTTTTAAAACTCAACGCACTCTTGCTTCCATTGCCAACACTATGGTGTATTTCCCTCAGTGCTATTTCATCCCCAGCTGAGTTAAAACACTTCAGTTTCACAGTTCACTTTGTATATATTGTATAACATTAGTCCACATTATTCTGTATTTAATATTTTTGTTCCTGTGGCTAGCTAACATCCATTAGCCATGTTAGCTAGCCACATGTTAGCATCATGGCTCATGATCGCACGCATTGCTAGAAACAGCTGGCATAAGCGATGTACTTAAACTGTTAGCATCGTTAGCCAGCCGCACGCTAACATTCGGTGGCTCTTGCTCCTTTTTACACTGGTTGCTTATAAGAACTACCCAAAGGGAAAGCAAGCAGAAAAAAGCTCCGACCTCAACACTGGATTATTAAAATTACAGGTCAGAGAGAGGGGTGACTGGCTCCACTTTGGTGTATTTGCTTTTCAGGAAGCCAGCTAGGTTAGCTGACAGGCTAACCTCCCTAGATAAAAACACAGACGATACGATCAAAATTGCAAAAACCCTTTACACAAAAACCAACGGTATTATATTCAACGCAAACTGTGAAAAGAGAACTGAGATAATTAGAGATGGACACTGTGGAGTTGGCACCCGAATCAAAAGGATGTGCCGTTCTTGAATTAGATATACAGCACACTGTTGTGTAGTGGTGGAGCATATCATCATGTTGTCTACCTTTAAAACATATCATATTGCTTGCTGCTTCATGCGTCATCTATGCCTGCAGGTACACTGGTTTGATTGGCGTGAAAACGTGCTGCGTATCATCAAACCTTTCTGAGTGAGATGAGCCAGAATCACCCACGAAATCAGATTATTTAACACAGAAAGCGATAGATGTTTTTGTGGTGAGCAAGGCAAATGCTTGTAAATCATCGCAAATAAGAGTGCGGATTCAACAAATATAAAAATGAAGGAGACGAACCGTGAGATTCTCGTTTCATCCAAAGTTTTTCAAATGGCATCCGGAAAGCTTTTGCTATATTTTTCCATTCTTTGGATACAGATGTGTGTATTTTGTGCACTGAGATAGACTGCAACCCTTTTCCAGATATACACAGCCTCTAACCGAATGCACGCTGGAATAGGCTTCTGCCCTTGTGTGACCCTGAACAGGATAAGCAGGTACAAAAATAGGCAGTATGTATTTTTGGCTGAATTGTAAATAACGGAAAATTGCCCTAACCATACACTCTTTCACAACGTGTGCCATTGACATGGTACATTATTTTTTTCTGGAAGGATACTTCTAACCTATGGTTCAGTGCATCCTAATGTTACATCAAACATGAGAGGTAGAGTTGGTTTCAAAATCTACAGACATACAAGCAGAGAGAAAATGACAAAGACTTCAATATCTATGCTTATAAATCATATTTCTTCAATTCAACTTTTGCATATTTACAGTCCTAGTCCCACATATTCAGAGTTTTTACTGTTAAATTTCAATCTTGTATTGCTTTCTTTTTTTCTTTTTTTACATAAGTCATTTTGACTGTTGACTGGGAAAAAAAAAACTTCATCATTATTCAACCAAAGGTAAAAAAAAACACAAAAAAAACATAGGCAGGTCATTTATGGAGATTTATTCTGCTCAGTAACCGGAGGTGAAGGATAAGTAGAGGGGACGGGACGTTATTCATCGAGTGCCTGGCTGCTTTACATTGCAAAATTCATTACTGAGCTGGAGTGGAAATATATAAACAAAAGATTAATAGGAGTTCTAAGTGTCTTCTAATATCCGCTGTGGATACCTACTGTATATTGTGTTTTAGCTTTAATCACTGAAGCCTCACGTCTTGCCCTAAAGGACAAACAGCAATTTTCCAGGTGCTTTCAGCATGGTAACCAGTTTATATTTCACAAATTGATTTCATTCAGCCGTAAAGAAAAAGAAAAAACATCTTTGATCTGTGGAATCTCCTCCCGTTGTGATTTCTAGCAAGTAATTGCTGCTCTATTCGGAGAGATTAATTTAAAGCACTTTGTGACTTAGAACTAAGGACGCAAGTACAACAACATTTAGAGCGCTATATGCGGGATAATGGATGTATTCAAAGTCACCTCCACTCTAACAGACACAACAACAACAACAACAAAAAAACAGGGGAATCCAGGAGTTGGTGCAAAGACAACCTTATCGCTTTCTGTTTTCCTCGGAGCCAAACAACTACCAACAATGCAGAACACACTGCTTTTTGTCAGATCGGGCTGGCCGGATTTCGTACCCGGTGGCAGACAGATTTGAATGCCGAAAGCCAGGTTTCTGAACACAGATGGTGCCATCATCGTACAGACGCTGCACATTATGCGATCAACTTTTACTTCATAATGATGTGTTGAAAGGCAACAGCGAAAAAAGTTAAGCGCTGCACAGATTACATGGCTTTGTAGGCAAACCTGGATCTTAGCGTCACCCTGGTGACCCTATACAAAAAGCCTACGGGACATTTGAATTGGATTTTGGATTATTGCGGAAAATCTGTGGCAAAAACACAAGTTTGATGATGCTTACAAGCGTTGCATTCAGTATAGTTTGCAACTAAAGTTCGCCTGTGAAGATGGACTAGTGAGGCGATGAGTCTTCTGGTTTGCCTTTGTGACGTTTGACGACCTGACAAGTTTATAACTCAAACGTGAGATATTAACTAATAGATTATGCGAATAGTTTAAGCTTGTGTCAACAAAAGTATATATGTTTTTTTCGCATTCAAATAAAACCGTTTTTTCTGATGAGGACGGGCCGACAAGGCAACAAACATGGAGCAGTTTAAGACACAGAACTGCACTCGCAACATCATTTAAAAAGGAGGATCATAAATTGTCATGACAAACATAATGACCTTGTTCAGGATTAATTGATACCGTGTTTATTAGGTTCACATTTTTTGGCATGTAAGCTTCTGAAGAGACACATTTATTCTCGCAGGAGTTAGAAAATGCCTGAGATCCTCGAATTGCCTTAGAAACTCATGCATAGCTGTCACGTACTGGCAGCATCGCACCTTAATCCAGATTAAGCTCCAAAGCAAGGTTACTCAGTGATTAATCTTAAAAGCTGTACATCATTTGGTATGTATCCATCAGAATTTAACTGCGACTTTCAGTTCCCAAGCTGCTGATGTTTTTTCTCTCTGTGTAATGAAAGGAAAAAACTGCATTAGACGAGACTCATTAATGATAAATCATTATTATCTGCACCAGCGTCTCACTTTTCCTTTTCATCTTACTTGGCTGTTCTGTCTCGACGTTTTATTCTAGAAACAACCATTGCGCTTTTTTTTTTTTTT
>CAEMYA010000025.1:1130747-1150320 GCA_903131615.1 Diplodus sargus | reverse complement strand
TTTTTTTTTTCCCCCTGTTGAATTCATGTTGTTGTCCTTGGCCTCGTTTGTTGTGTAACTTGTTGATGAAAAGACTGAACAACATCTGGGAAATAGAGAAGGAGGGACACGGGCAAGAGACGTCACCTTCGGCCGCTTCAAACTCTGCCAACACTGAGCAGCAGTTTGAAGGCTGTGTTTGAACTGATTTCACCATTTACCAGCTGGATGCAAGGAGACAGTGATGTCAAATATTTTTAAATACCAGAATGCAACCTCTTTGCTGCCAGTGGAGAATTTACCCCGACTCCTATGATAATTTATACAATTTGTGTGTCTATGACCTATGAAAAATTATTTTTGGTCTTGTAAATTCGGCAAAATGAGCTTTCTTTCTTTTTTGGATACAGTTCAATATTTGGAGAAAACAAAAACAAAAAACAACCCTGTGTCTGTGTCTTCCAGCGGTGTGTCTTTTTGGACGCACAGAGGGGACGAATGATCCGATCACAAGCGTTCCCATGAGATCCCTGTCAAGCTGGAGACGAAAGGCAAAGATGTCAAACATTCACAACCAACAGCCGAGAGAAACCAACACGTGCCTCCTCTTCGTCGCAAGTGGAGAGATTTCCCACACTCCCCTTGTAAGAATTGCTCAATTTTGTGAGCCGTTGAGTTCAGAGGAAACTTCTTAAAAAGTGCCTATGAAAAAAACTGGTAATTATTTGGGCTTTCTTGTCAATCTGGCAAATGTTAAACATGTGGATGTGTCTTTCTTCTTCTTCTTCTTCTTCTTCTTCTTCTTCCCAGCAATGTGTGCAAGCTACCCACTTGTGATCATCTCACCGAAGACAGGTGTGAATGTAAGTGTGAGTGTGTGCACGCAGTGTATGTTTGTATTGAGTTGATGAACCAAAATGTGTGGAATTATTACAACAAATAATGTGCAAAAACCCACATTTCAACTGTATTATTTATTACACTGCTTATATAGATATATATTTAAGTAGAATGTACATTTCTCATATTTGTATTATATTTCATTATTGCTGAGGTGTAGTTCCCACACATGACTAATAAACAACACATCTGTTCATATTCTGTTTCTCTCTTGCCCACACGTCTCTCCCTGCTGCACGTGTGCATCACACTTCTTTCCTTTTTTTTATTTGGATCCCCAGCACCCTCATCACCCTTTCTGGGCATGTCCGTGGCAAACATCCACAGCTTGTGCTTTCTGCGCTCAAGGCACGAAACAGCAACTGCGGCGTGTTTTTTTCGCACATTACAAAAGACCAGATGCTGTCGCTGTAAGAAGAGCAGCGGAGCAGGAAGTGGGCTTCCACTGTTGACCACAGCTTGGCAGAGGTGCTCCCCACCATCGACCTCCGTTCGACGCCGTCTCGCAGCTGCTGTAATCGGCGGCCGCAGCATGTGTAAAGTCCATGTCGTCCTGGAAAACCTCCAGAATGACTCTGATTCTGTCTCGCCGCAGACACAACCTTCTCAAGTGTCAACCCGGAGTGGAGAGAATTTTGGTATTCACGCTCCGAAAAAGAGCGCAAAGGTAAATAAAAAAAAAGTAACCAAGCTTATGTGTTTCAATGTAAAAGTGACAGAGAGGGAGAGGCACTTCTGCGGAGAGCCGAGTCGTACGAGGTGAGGGTGTGATCAGATCTCGAGTACATGGCGTACGCTGAGCTGAAAAGCAGGGCTTTTTTCTGTTCAAGAAACAAAACTTGAGCGGCAACGCTAACAGTCTCAGAGGAACTACAAAGGGAGGACAAAGCCGAGAGAGGCAGATCAACAATCGTCCCAGCTACAGAGTTCATTTAGACTCGTTCTGGAGCGCGCGGTAGGCCCGGCACTTCATTGAGGGGGACAGCTAGTTCATGCCCTTGCGGAATAGCATCAGCGAGTGCATTCGGGACTGCGGTGCAACAGCAAGCTTCTGTCACAATTAGACACGTCACATGATGCTTCCAGGGACTACAGAGCCAAAACACTACAGCACATTACAGAGTCTCAGCAGAGGTTGGAGGTTAGTAATGTAAAAGAGGCTTCTCCAAGGATCCGCACGAGGCTGCAGAGTCTATTGTGCGAGACTGAATGCAGGGCGACTGGGCATGAATATATTTAGGAACCAACCCAGTCTCATAGGCATTTTTTACAAATTTGATATGCTGCTAGTTTGCCTTGCAACAAAGTTTCAGCGTTCCGTAGTATTGTTTGTTTTTTTTATGAATGAAGATTGAAGGTGGCCTTTATATGTAAAAAAAACATGCTTTTGCAATCGGAAAAAAAGAAGCAGACAGTGTTGTTGGGAAATATACTTGGTTTGCATTTCTTGTGTTAGGGGGTTGCCTGTAAGCTCCTCGCAAGAGCTACCCACCTGAAACTGGCCGATCCTCATAACGTTTGCTGTTTTGTCGCTGAAAAGAACCGGTCCCGGAAAATATTTGCATCACTTCAAAAGGTCGCTTGTCGGGAGCGCGTATCCATTGTTCGTGCATATCAATGCAGTTGTTTTTGTAGCGAGGGCGGTCGCATGAAATTGCATCACTTGTCTT
Source organism: Diplodus sargus (assembly GCA_903131615.1). Lineage (NCBI taxonomy): Eukaryota > Metazoa > Chordata > Actinopteri > Spariformes > Sparidae > Diplodus > Diplodus sargus. The sequence goes on along the minus strand of CAEMYA010000025.1, from coordinate 1,147,771 downwards.
AATCATTTGTTGAAGGTTTAATGTGCACCATAAATATCCCTTTGCTTCGACCGTGAAGGGATCACTCAAGTCGGGTCGACTGGGCGCAGGCCAAGGGGCAAGTCAGCCATACGTCGACTAAAAGGCTGTTGAGACCTGGTATCACCATCCGTCCTGAGTGATCAGACAAAGTGCTCTGAGTACAGATGAGGACGCATTTAAGATCTGATCACTCAGGCCACATTCTGGAGGTGACGTCCTCTGCGAAACATGGCGAAGCCACAACCGCAGAATGGACTACGCAGCGCCTGATTTCAAGTCGGTTCAACGCAATGTTAACTTGTTTGGGCTCCTTTAACGTGCCGATGTTAGCAGCAGATGTTTGTCAACACAGCATATGTTTCATGCGAGCATCGAACTAGCAAAACGCAATAATGCCAGACTCCCTTTAAAAAATTGCGTGATTTTTAGATTTGTTGAGTGAGGAGAAAAATGGACAAACTTGGCGTAACTATGGCAGTTGTTTTTTTTTTCTATAAGTCATGCCTCCGTGTAAATTTGCCACTCAATGCAATACATTAAGTCGTTTCTTTCCTTGTAAAAAGTGTGAGTTTGGTGCATCTGTTCCAGCCTTGTGCTTCTGTGTGCGAAGTGCGTCTTACCTGCCAACATTTAGCAACTGTTTGAACACACTGCTCCAACTGATTTCATCCTTCATACAAAATTTATAAAATATTTTATTGATGGAAAACATGTCAGATTTCCCAAATACAATGAACGATAACCAATACAGTCAACTTCTTTGAAGCCTGTGGAGAAAGTCCCCTGACTCCCTTAGAAACTGCTACATTTTGTGAGTTGTGAAATCCCGGCTAGAAGAAAGTCTTAAATATGTGGGACTTTTTGTTCATTTGGCAAACGTTAACACTTGAAGATATGTCTTTCTTGGAGGAAAAAAGAACCATTGTGTCCTTTTGTCTAAGTTAGGTACATGTTTATTTGCATACAGGGCAGTGAAGTGTGATCAACCCACAAGTGGTCACCTGAGACACGTGTCGTGACGCATGTAAATGACCACAAACAGAAACCTGTAGGGACACAAAGGTACCTCAAAGAGAGACAAAACAACTATATAGAGACGGTTAACTAACGGGAGCGCATTGTACATCACTGTGAGCACGGGCTTGATGTCTCATACTCTGCCTATGGCTTGGACAGTCGTCTTGTTCTGTAATTATAAAACCCCAGAGCATTAGGGAGTGAAAGCAACCTTGAAACATCCCCTCATATCTTTCCTAACCAAGGCAAGAGAGAGAGAGAGAGAGAAGTCTCTTCCTGGATATTCTTTTTTTAATGCATTTTTTTTTCTTTCATATGTGTTAGTACTTTATTCTGCCGTCCTTATGCTACGTTGGCACGGAGCCTACAGTTCAAACGGAGCAGCCAGACATCCAGCTGGGGAGTCGGGATGCACATACCATGACCATGTCATATCTCAGTGTGCGGATCCCGGAACTGCTGCTGCTGCTGCTGCTGCTGCTGTGCTTTACAAGCTAACTAACTGGCTGTTTGCCCGAGCAAGAACAGTGGTAGTTGCATAAGCAGGCTTGATGTGGGTAGACGAGTCAGACACAGATCCTGCTTTGTAACACTGAGATGTCTAATGTGTAATCGTCTTTGACGTCCCATTTGCTGTCTCTATTGGCTTTTCACAGATGAAGGGAGCACTCCTATTTAACTTCAGGTTTCCTGTGATATTGTGTAGGCCTGTGTGCAGTGGGTTATATAATAGTCGGCGCACACTCCGTTTGTGTTTGTGTTAATTGGCGTGCGCCATTCCTGATGTCACAAAGGACGAAAACGCGAATAGTACTGTTAAAGAAATGCGCATCGCTATTGTCTGTGTGTAGGTGACTTTGTGGCGGGTTCAGTTATCACTAACTTGCTGAAACTTATCAGAGAAGGTAATAAAAATATATCAGGAATACACCAAGGTTACTGAGCAAATAGCTTATTTTTTCCACTCCCTTAACATCTTCCCCTCAGCCTTAAAAGATGACGCGGGTGGTTTCTGCCCATTATAAACTGTGCACGTCTTACATTACTGCCAGCTATTTTCTTTTTTTTTAATTATTTTTTTTATGTTTTTGATTGATTTCCTTCTTTCTCCATGCCCCAAATCCAGCCACTGACCCCTCCATGGCAGAGATTGTCCTCTCACAGAGTGGTTAGCGGTCTGTGAGTACACAAACCATGAAAAGTGGCAATTACAATAGTTGAGAGAAATTATGCTGTCAGAGTCTGCTAGCATCAAGGCATAAATCCTCTCCGCCTTGCCCACTTTCTTTCCGATCCAAGCACAGTGAACTGAAAAGGTGCAACGCGTAGGCAAATTTGAAGACTTCTGCCTTGAAGCTCAATCGTCAGGTGGCAGGTGAACATCCGTCTGTGGAAAACAAAAACAAAAAAAGTCACCAGGCATTCGCTGTCGTTTAAGCACCATCTCGGTCCGGATGAAGGCAGGGTTCTTGGCAGTGCACTACCCTGGGCTCAGAGATGGGGGCGGAGTGAAGCCATCATGTACACTTACCTTTAATGTCTCTTTACTCATGGATGGAAGGGCTTTTGTGGGTACTTTTATCAGCCACCTGAGAACAAAACGCGTCCCTCTTCGAGAGCACTTCAACAGATGTGCAGCGGGCAAAGCAATACCACAAGTGAAATATTAGGGGCTATCTATGACTCTTTGACGCTGGAGATCAAGGGCCGAATACAGAGAGAGTGTAATGGAGGAGATGGGCGAATTCAAACTCAGTGATACTATGTGTCATATGCGTGCACATTATTGAGCGACACCGGTGACATGTCCCCCAACCCTTTTTTAAAACGTCTCAACAGATGGATTGCCAATTTGCTTTCGACATTCATGTCCTCGTCGCGGTGAATTGTTGCCTAATATCTTTGTTGATCCCTTAACCTAACCATCATCATCATCATCATCATCATCATGTAGGTATTCTGGTCATTTGGTTTATCACCTAATTAATCCCATCAACCTTACTTTGTGTTAGTCGCTAAATAGTAGGGCTGTCAATCATTTCAAATATTTTTAATCGCGATCAATCAATACATAATGAAATGCACTGAAACGCAAACTAATTGCACATTTTTTATATACTATTATATAGTTGTTTTTTTTCTTAATAAAGTATAAGAAAATAAAAGAGTGGACAAATATGCTCGCTTTATGCAAATGTATGTTTTTTTATTATTGCAAAAATCAAAAACAATGACAAATACTGTCCAGAATATTCTCTGGAATCACCTCAAAGGTACTGCATGCTCAAAATATATGCTATCTCAAGCCCAGCAAGCCATAGAGATGGGCATTCAAAAGACCCCTTTGTCCATTTCGGCTCAAGGAGGTTCATTTCTGCTGCCATCGACAATGTTACTGATGCATCGCAACTCTAAGTAATTTCTGCGACATCCAAACTCCTAGTTTGAAGTTAAAAAGGATGGTCATTTTCATTTTGAAGAAGAAAAAAAATCTATACTGTTGAGGTAGTGTGACAACCTGTAATTTACATTTTTCCTACTTTCTGATTGTTGTCAGCCACCACTTACCAACAGCAGTTGAGCAGATATTCAATATCAAACTTAATGGAATCTGTTGTCATGAGGAGATGTTAATTGCTGCTCTTTAAACAGCTCATATAAAGGGCGGTTGTGAGGAGCGGCGTTACTAGAGTCAATCTGTCAGTCAGAGGCAGCCGAAGTGGAGATAATCACGTCGGCTAATAGGAGGGGATGGCTGAAGAAGTGAAAGTGAAATTAGCCGCAAGGATAATGAGTCATGTCTCAATGTGACTCCGTTACGCCATGCCAGCACAGCAGCACCTTATGTCACTCCAAAACACTGCTGCCTAGTTGGCATCTCGCTGCTCACTTCCGCAAGTCGGAGGGGAACTCAGAGTGCTTCGTCTGCAGTTTTTCATATCACAAGGACGGTATGATTTGTCTCTGTGTTCCCGACAGCTGACCTTCATTACTGTCGGGAAGTGAGACGTTGATTCTGTGCTTTGTTGCGCTGAATACATCATATGATCAAGTGCGTGTATTTGATGGGTATAATATGTAAAAATATGTAATGTGTAAAATGACCACGTGGAGAAGGAGGCGAGTGGAATTTGCTCGACCCACAGATGCTAACCTGTGTATGATCTGAGCGTATTTCTCAAAGCCTGAGAACGCCTCAGGATCTCCCAGGAGGAGCTGGACGGTGTCGCATGGACAGACTTCCGACTTGTTAACGTAAGGATTTATCTACTTCGGTAAAGTCTAACATGACGCTGCTGAGACTGGACAAGGGCGTAACCAAAAACCAACTGTTGCAATTTGAGAAAAGGTGAGGACTCAAATGCAGAAACACATGGGTGGTGGGCAGGATAAGGAAACGAAGAGTGAACATTATTCAACAAAAAGCAGAGACTCCAAAAATGAAGAACAGCAAACACAGAAAAAAAACAAAGTCGAACCAAAAGCAAAGTTCAAATCAGGAAAGGCACGAAGCAATGAAGTGAGACGAAAAACATACCAAGAGGAGACACGGGGAGACGCTCGAAGACACTGGAGGGAATCACACAGGTGGGTAACACAGGAACGAACTGACAAAGACATCAGGGAGCCCACAGACTAAGCACACACAGCGCTGATTGACAGACAAGACACAGGTGGGCGCAGGAAAAAGGGGCGAGAAATCACACAACGGGAGGAACTGAAAAGCAACACGTGACACCCCAGACAACTTCCGAGTAAAACAGGAAACCACAGAATCACACAAAAAAAAAACTGAATCATGACAACCAGACAGCCTGTTTTCTGTGTTTACAGTACTCACCACATGACCGTGTGCCCGTCTGCCATGTGAAGCAGCGCGGAGCCGTCCGGAGAGAATTCCATCGCAGTTGCATTGTGTCCCCTCACAAAAGACCACGTCTCTTAACGTCAATATATACAGAATCATTTGTCGGGAGTGGTTGTTTTTTGTTTTGTTTTGGTTGTTGGTGTAAAAAAAGACCCACTGGTCTCCTCTCCTCAGTCATTACAGTACTTTGCTAAACGACATGCTGCTGATAATGCCACAGCACACTGAATAGCAACTGGGGCACATCAAGAAACAATCAAATATAAGTAGTGCACACTGGGAGTCAGCGTGGTTGTACAAATACTGCCTCCAAGATTAGATTGAGTTGGACAGGATCAAGAGGAAAAAAGCTGGAGTTGTTTACTCGTCCCCTGGCCTCAAAAAAACACACGTACGCAAATCAACAGAGACATGTACAGTACTGTAAAAACACACACACACACACACACAAACATTTCTGAGCAAGATTAGAATTTATTTCTTTGTCACCATTTCAGTCAAATGATGGGTGGGAATGCACCCTCCTCTGCTAATCCTGACCCCACGGTGCACACTCTGAGGGTCCCCTGCCACACTGTCAAATTCTTAAACCTTCTCAACTGTCATTACAGATAACAGACAAAATACCCCACCGGAAACTGTCAGAAACAAGCTGCGTGTGTGTGTCTGTGTGTGTGTGTGTGTGGGCGTACGAATGCACGAAGAAGCCGCGTCTTCCCATCAGGAGGCCTCGACTAACCTGGAGGCTTTTTTTCCACGGATTTTATCTGTAACTTTGCTGAGGGAAATTCAGCGGAGATTATCATTACTATCATTATTTTCACATCAGTCCGCATGTTCCGTATTCGAGGTCTGGGGTGTAGCGGACATGTTTCCCTGCAGCAAAAGCATGTGCAGACATGAGTCAAAAATGTTTTTGAAGTAGCGCCGCCCGCTAGAAAACCAATAAAACGAAGTTTCTTACAAGTTTATTTCTGAAGTGAACTTGTCCTGACTTTTCCCTAAAAAGTGAAAAAGAAACATGGCGAACGCCGCATGGGATTCTAGTGAAAATGAAGCGAGCTATGCGGTAGTCGTAACGTTATAGACCACATGAAAAAGTGAGATGCCCTCCCTGTAAATTATAGGTCTTGGCGTCAGTTTCTATAGCTTTTTCAGTAGCCAGAAAAGTGACGACGAGTCGGTGGGACAGACAGGATGACAGCCACTTTTCAACGTATAAATGCAGCATTTCTTTTCCTCAACTAAGATGCTGAAGACGAGACCTGCTACCACATTACTTTTTTGTTTCATCCTGTAACGTTGCCTTGTGGGTTGAAGACAGACATGCCCCTCCCCTGCGCTGCTGGCATTGCCATTCACACAGACGCCCCTCCGTTGCAGCTCTGTTACTACCTCCGGTGGTGGATCAGAGGCTGAGCGAAACTGCCCGCCCCCCATTCCGGCTTTTCACAGGGTTGGGAAGGAGTCATGCTATGTGGGGTCGAGGTGAAGTCTGATCAAGTGAGCCTTGAGTCTTTTTGCGGAAGATGGAGAGTGAGTCCGCTGTCAACTAAGAAGCTTGGGCATAATCGACCAAGACCCACTTCACTGACGTACATGACATTACAAGCAGTGTGGGGGCACAAACAGTGGCATTTTACGTTTCAGCACTTGATACTTTATGCAGTGTTTCTGCTGTCTGTGCTGTAGCAGCTTTGACATTCCCATTTCCGCTTATTGATTTGTGTTTTATACACGTGTTTGTGAGCATGTAGTACAAGCCTACTCCCAGGTCTCTCTTTAAATGTGCTAAACTCGCCATTCACACGTCGTTTTTTTTCTTCCGACTTGCAATGGATTGGAGCATCAATCCCAAACCTTCGCCTTTTTGGTATTTTTCTCAGCAGCACAGAAGGTACACAGCCAAGTGCTATTTCAATGTATTATTGTCATTTTCTCTATAACAAGCATAAAACTATTGCAACCAGTGTGTTGACCAGTTTATTTAGTTTCACCTCACTAGCATTGCATTGTTTTGCTGATTTACGCATTACAGTCCCACATAGTCATGTATTTTCGTATTACCAGAATGGCATATGATGTCCAAAATTTCACCAAAGACTAGCAGTAAATTTGCTGGACATGATGCTGCTCCTCTTATGTCAGTGCAGACTGGCAGGGTAGGAGCACGGTTTGCTAATACTAGCCTATAAAGCACCACAAACGACAGTGGCCGGTTGGATGATGGCATGAAGTTGGGAACAAACTGCAAGCATCCATTCTTTTCCATCCCCATCAGATAAATGACGAATGGCATTGTGCCAGAGTAACACAGTAGCGTAGTCCAGATGTAACAGAATTGATGACGCATGGGGTCTTGAAGGGTTGCTTAGGGCGAGACTTCGACCACGGCCCCTTGTAACTCTGAGGAGCCAGGGGTTCATTCAAAAATGAAGGGGGTAGGGGTAAAACTTGGAAATGGGATTGAGCCAACATGTCAGTGAGCCTTTACTAAACCCAGCCAAGTTGATCGTGCCTTCACCTAACCACAGTGCCGTTCACTTAAACCGTAACTCTCTGGCGGGAAGGTTTCGGTGTCAGAGGCTGAAGGGTACCATGAGCCGCTGAGGGGCATGACAAAGCGACATTTCAGCATTTGATCACGTTGAATGAGAATGTGCTGGTTTTACACTCCACCAGCTCCTGACAACAATACCCACGACTTCAGCTTGCTTGATATGCAAGTTTCTTGATCCGATAATTGTGTCTTTTGTCTGCCTGCCGCTTTGTGCTTTCTTGCGTTCTGTGGGTTTAAGAGTTTTGTTGTACGAAACAGCTGCCTGTTGCAGCTGGAAAGAGGGTGGTGGGAGTGGCGCGCTTGAATTATTTAGTAAATTTGATGGCTGTGAAACGGAGACAGTGAGCCAGAAGAGGCTATGTAGCTCTCTGGTGTCGCAAAGAGATAAGCCCTGGGGACATTTTCATTTGTTTCCTTGCTAATGACGTTGATGTAACTTTGGTAGGTAATTCCAATCTGACAAAGCCACCTACTTAAGAGCCGTTGTATTCCTCGGCTCCTCCCGAGGGTGGTCAGAGCAGGTCCAGGTTCAACAATGGTAAATGATGGCTACTAAATTCCACGTGTCGTATAATTGTCTCTTTAGTCTTGAGGCACATTTCAACCCTAATCGATGGATGACAGAGAGAGACAGCATGAAGAGACCGCTGGAGAGAAAAACAAAGAAAAGTACAAGTTGGAGTAAAGGGGTCGAACACGAAACGGAGACGAGTAAAGCATAACAGGAACGAGCTAACAGTTGGAGCCCGAGGTTTTCATCTGTTGTAGTTCTTCCTCAGTGCACTAAAACAGAGGCCCAAGGGACTTGCATTCACGGAAGACGCCCTGAGACATCAGAGCTACGGTCCTTTAGTACCACAGCTAAAACCAACAAACTTCCAGTACTTCCAGTCCAACAAACTTGCAAAAACCTATTTGTGCTGTCAGAGAGATCATGCTTAAATGATGAGATGGAAAAAAAATGTAAGCATGTCTCACCCACCGGAGGGAGCGGGCAGAAAATAAAGAGAATTGAGATGAACAAGAAGAATTTCACGCCTTTCACAAAAGGCGAAATCTGACTTGGAGCTATTGTTTTAGTGGCTTCATAAGCTCAACAAACAATTTTAGATGTACCACAAATAAACTCCTCCTCACCACTGGAGGAGAGTGGCTGGATGCCATTTCTTTTGTTGTGCAAAAAAAATAATAAAAAAGACTACGGAGGGGGGGGGATCAGCTTTCATTGCCATCACATTCACTTTTATTTACCCTGCGCTTTGTTTGATAGAGATATTTCATTCATATCCAGGGGATAATTGGGGATTATTGGCTCTAAGCTGGCATTTTGATGGCTTTTGAAGAACACTGATTTGCTCTGAGCCAACCAATTGTTCATTTCTAAGTATAGCTTTATTATGAGCTTTTAGCCAATGGGAAAACATGAGTATAAGAAAGGGAGTTGTCCGCCCAATTAAACCCAACCGTTTTTGTTGTGTAAGCTGTTTAGGCAGCCGTTGTTTTAAAGTTGCTTAAGTTTTTTTTCGCAGCGGTTTGTTTTTAGCTTTGTCCTCGGCGAAATCTAAGCTTTAACGATGCCCGTGCCGAGGAGGCAGTGGAGCTCGTATGATGCGACCAAATCTGATCCAAACATCCTCTGACGAACTGTATAATGTTCAATGTCTTTAGAGCTGCTGAAGAGGCGACGAGATACTCGGGGGGAGGGGGAGCCACCGTAAATTAAGCCATTTAAATAACATGTCCTATCGTTGGATATAATTACTTCAGTCGTTCAGTTCATACAGTTTGCGGTGCCTCTCATTGTGTCATTCTTTTTGCAAGGTGGGTGAGCGAGTGAGTAATGAATAAATTGCTACATTTTCTGCTTTTGCTGTTCCACCTTACACCCCCGTACACTATTCACCGTCTTAAACCATTAATTCTGTGGCCCATTGTGTACAGCCCTGACAAGCTATAAAACTCATTTTTATCCACCACAATGGCTCTCCCTCTCAATCTGTCTCCCCCTCCCTCACTCATGCTCCCACTCCCCGACAGTCTCCATAATTTTCAGACTTTCAGAAAGTTGTTGTTGTTCAAGTTGCTCCGTCATTGCTGTGCTTATTATTTGGACCCTTCCATTCAATCTTCAGAAGGAAAAAAAAAAAAAAACTTTCTTTCCAATTCTTTCCAAATATTTGAGGTAATGAGGAAAACAGAAAACACATGAACGGCACAATTGAGGAGAGGTGAAAGAGGTGGGAGGAAAATTGAGTTATTTTCTGGATGGGTCAACGACTTCTAGGGCAGTAATGGACGACTGTTGAAGTGATGCTGGTCTTTCTGTCAGACTTTTCATGGTTGCCAAAACACCTCCTCGACATTTTGTGTAGCATACTGGTCAAAAAGGTAGAGTGAGGCCCAAAAGTGTCCTTCCTGGCCTCCAGGGAATGAAGAGTAATGGCTTTTTAAATCTCCTGACTTTCCAATTAGTGCTATCAAATAGACATTTAAAAACTTTACAGTTTACAAACTTTTGCAGAACTGCCATCAGCCTCAGCTTTCCTTCCTGTTCAGACACAATCAGCAATGTTAGTTGCTAAAATGGTGAATGTGGTTGACATCAACATGCTTACATCTCGTTAAACATACTGGAATGATACTTTTAGCATTTAGCTTACAGCACCATTATGCCAGTACAGTAGGAAATCAGTTAGCATTTTGGTTTCCTCGTCTCAAAGTCAGTGGGGTTTTTTGAATGGGATTTATGTTAAATGCCTGAAATAAGGTCTGTGGTTAACAGAAGCTAAGGAGATTTTCACATTTTGTTCTTTGACATAGAATCTGGAGATACCCCACATTTAATTAAAAAAGTGTGTCATAAATGAGTCATACAGAGGTTGTCCGGAACATTAAACGTCATCCTGCCGAACTTGGGGGGCACCTACTGACTAGTACATCTTAACAGGTGGACTCTAGCTGCAAATTATTCAAAACATTAACTTGAATATTCATTACTTTACGGTAAATGTGTATGCTATGGTGTAGTAGGAAGCTTAGTTTTGGTGACGTTAAAGTCATGTGACAGCAATGTAGTTTGTTTATATCCTTACTTAAGCTTTTAACTTCTCGTGTTTTCGTCTACGTTCCAAGAATCATCTATCTGGGAGGCAAAGTCAATCCTCAAGGGGGTGATCGATGAAAACACGGCAAATGCATTTAGAGTGCATAGAGTGGACTGTAATAACACATACAATGGCCATGCAGTGAAAAGACTTTCAGGTTCACCGATAGATACATAAAGTCCAAGTTGCCTCTCAAAAAGGTCTGTCCTCCCTGTGGGGCACCGCACCTGCAGTCAGCCAGTCACAAAGTTCACAAGGTCCAAAAACACACAATGAAACTGGCAGAGTGTGCCAAGCCTCAGACAATCCAGAATGATAAATCACCTCTGATCACTTGCTTGCTTCTATTGTAACGCCAATACTCTTTGACAAAGCCAACAACGGTTATATATGGCACAGTTCTTCAAACAGCACCAAGCTGCTGGAGGTGATTATTTGCCCATTGCACAGCACAATGTCTGTCACCAGATTGGGGGGTTGAGGTTCTTGAGGCCGGGCAACTGGGCAAACTTTGTCAGCTCGTCCAAGTTAACTGACTTCACCAGTTGAGATTTCACAGCCAGTAAGAAGATAGATAGATTGATGCGTATAGCCTAGAGAATCCCTGTCAGAACACCAGGGCAGACATTTTAAAAATGGTACCGTCACAGTTTAATTGGGATGTCTGGTCTCCTCACAGTAGAGTCTTGGGGCCACTAGTTGGGCTTTAAAGTTTCAGACTTGCTGTTAAAATTTTTACATTCCAAAACACTCCTCCTTGTATTTGTACTTCAGTAGGAATGCTCCGAGGGACGTGAGCAGACAAGGTAAAAGGGTGAACTGGGATTCAGCTGCACTCCAAAATAAAGGGGGAGTTCTCATCCTCAGCACCCGTGAAACACTTTCGAAGCAAAGTTCCCCAGCCCTGATACTCCTGACCAGAAATCTACACAGAAAAACACTGCTCTGTTTTGTCATGAAGAGTTTGCAATACAGTAGTAACCATATATCAACTCGAGCATAAATGTGTCATCGTCACTGAGGTCACCTGCATGCCGGAAACACACAAGACTGCCGCAGACATGTCATGTGCTAAAAACCCCAAAATAAGGTAGCATTTTTCAACTTATTTCTCACGGTTTAGTTTCATGACATAAAATAGGCCAGTAAATACCCCACTATTGAATGAAAAAGCATTCATGTGTCTTCAAAAAGGCAGCTGCTACCAAGTGGCTAACTGAGACTACGGGAGGTGTCGGGGACATAAAACGTCGTCACACCGACCACAGAGGCTCATCTACTCCCTAGTCTGTCTCTACGGGCAAACTTCAGTTTCAAACTATTCAAACTCTAACTGTACAACTTGCGGATTGATCAATTAATAGCAAACATACACTATAGCATACTGAGAAGCTGAGTGCTGGTGATGTTGAAGTCATGCGACCTTCACGTTAGTTCTTTTACCTCTGCCTATTTCATTCACATTATCTCGCTGAGCGAAACGGGTGAGTATCGTAACAGCTCCGAGGGAACAAGGGCGATGCTAAATTATGGGTTAGTCTACAAAAATACATCATTCCTACACCACTCTATACATAGCCGAGACATCATAATGTCAGACCTGTTATTTCTTCGCATTCTGTTGCAATTTCAGCACATTTTTGAACGCTTTTCAAATCAAAATCTCACATTTCCAGACCCGGACCAGTGCTCTCGATGGCCTCCTCTATCAGAAGGTTGTGAATGTGAAAGTAGTGTAAGTTACACTCCGTGTTGTATTTAGCAGCAGTACATTAAAATGGGCTCTCAGGGCTCTGACTGGTGGTAGTCAGACAATCTGTACGACAAGCCCGGATTTTAATAATACATTGCCTCTAAAAATCAAACTGGTTCACTGAGATAACTCTGCGCTCGCAGCAAAACCAGGCAGCGAATGTGGCTAACTGAGCAGCGCGGCATGTGCGAACGCGCGTTAACACTGGTCAGCACACCCCCCTCGAGGTCAGCAGCCACGCGGACACACACACACACACACACACACACATCAACACAGAGTTGACAATTAGTGCTCTGGTGCAATGTGCTGCGAAAACTGCAATTTGCTGCAGGTCACAGGGGTATTCAGGAGCCGGAGAGATCTCTGTGAGCAGGCGTGACCTCAGTGTGGAAGTATTAGTGTGTGCAGGGGGGGGGGCAGGGTGCACCAGAGGGTCACGGCACATTTCTTTCCCTCTCATTACACCAAAGAAAGCAGCGCCTACCAAGACCAGTAATTCATTTTGTTCATTATTTCTTAATTGTGAATGAGAATAGTTCCCATTCAGCGCCTCTGTCTGGAACAGTGGGGAGTGATTACCCGGCTACCGCTAAAATAATGCTCATCAGCCTTTCGTTTTACCCTCATTATTCTTCTCGGACCAGTGAATAAAGTTGTCACAGTGTTGCTACATTCCGACAGAAATCCTTGAGACTTCCGTGACTTCCCCCGGAGGAAGCGATGCCGCCCTTATCAAATGGAGCAGCGCAGCAAGGTCCCCTTACACTTTGATAGAACACTGACAGAATACTGATAGAAATCTCCCTTTGGATAGCAGTCGCCCTCCTAAAGCTCCAATTTAAGTCGTAAAAGGTCACGCGCGGAATATGACTGTAAAATTATTAATCATCTAAATGCATTGCAGGGTCCGCAGGGAGCTTTCATAATACATGAAAGCGGAGGGCTCAAAGCATGTGAAGGAGAGGTGAAAATAAAGGTATCTGGAGAACAGTATTTTGCGATACTAATGAGGGTCAATTTTGCTTTCTTTCTGATTGGAAATATTGGGTAAGCCAAGCCTTTGAAAAAAAAAAACATCGCCAACCATTCATCAAGTAAGTGCATCAACAGATTTATCTTGAATCTCTGGAGAATGTTTTTTTTTTTTTTTTGTACAAAAAACACTTGCCTTATCGTCAGCATTTCCTACGCCTATTAGTTATGCACAAAGACGTAGCCTTTGGTTAGAGGATTCGCACAGATTTCCCAGTTTGTTCTTATGATCCGTGCTAATTAGGCGCAGTTAGATGAAGACGTCTCCCTCACTGCCGCAGACAAACAAGGCATGAATTAGAAATCCAGTGTTTTGACATGACAACTTACTGGAATAATATTGCTCTTCTCCCAAGAATGAGGTAAACAAATTATTTGACTGGAGTAGTAAAATCCCATTCACCAAAATTGCCTTGTTAATTCTGTAATGCTTCCTTTTATCTCTTTAACCCGGCAGTGAGCGTGACAACTTTAAAGCTAGATTCTGCTTCTGAGGCGTCAACCACTAACAAGCGCGGAGGACGGAACGGGGCTGTTAGCTGAGGGCCCGATGATGTCAAGCAATCGATATATCATCTTTATTACATATTAGTGGGTTCAACAAGGCCATGATGCATCATCTTTCTTCTGTTGAGTTGGCTCACCTTGAAAAGAACACAGCTGAGTATGTGTTGTGTAACAGATGGTGGTAAAAGAAATGTATGTGTGTGTACATCGTGGATGCTACACTAGCTGCGTATACATGGACCGTAGTATTCCACTAGTAAGCAGAATAAACCCCCAATCATATCATTGTGAACACCACATGATGATACGGTTTCTGATCTGACCTGGTTTGAATGCATATTAAACCAGATCGAGGTTGGCGGTGTAAATGTTTGACATTCCGAACAATATGAAAATACTCACCATTTCAATGCTTATTCAGATCGTTTCTCTCTGGTTGGAACGATGTATTCCTTTTGCGCAGGCCCTTCCCCACTTATGGGTTATATCACAGGTGACTCTGACGTTCCAGGAGGCACAACAACATGACAGGAGCGAAACAAAAACGGGTCCGTGGCCGGTACAACTTATTTGTCGGAGGTCTGGAAGGAGTTAGAGATTGGTGAACATGTTAGAGAGGCCTGAAACAACAAGCTGTGTTTGAAAAGATGACGAAAGAAGCCGGAATCCACCGAACCATTCACCAAATCAAGAATCTACTTCTATACGCATGCTTTAGTCGCTCGTAGACACTGTACAACATCAAACTTGAGTTAATAAGAAAAATATGGCACACGTATTTACATAAATAGCTCATTCGACTTAGAGTCGTTGAACTGTTTTAATAAAAGTGAAGTTTATTCAAGGGAGAATTAATTAATCAGTTTCTCTTTGTTGTGCTCCCTTGGTATATTTCTTCCTGGATGATTTAGATCATCGGTGATGTAATCTAAAATGAGTCAGTTCCCTGTACCTCGACTTTAGAGGAATGAATAATGACAAGCGCTGCGATGATTTTGCGCCTAATGCAAATCTGCTTTTGCACCAGAGGTTTTCAACCACAGAGCTTCAGCGCTACACGAATGACTCACTACCGCGTCTCTGTGTGGCTTCCTGTGAAGATAGGTCATCCTGTTCTCTGTCTCACAGTCTCTGCCCGACTCTTTAACCTCAGTCGACGGTTCGACTGTTTCTGTCTTTGCTGAATCCCCCGATGGATTCAGGCTGATTGATCGTAATGAGTTTGGGGAGCTCAGACATGGCTGGAAGTGCACTGGGAACGGCCTTCTCCCTCCTGCTCCTCGCCTCTATTATACAAGGTAATCCTGGACCACATGTGCTGGTTTGCTCGTATAATACGCCAGCAAAGACGGGATATTCACTGTGGGTTTGAAATGTGTATGGGCTTCTGATGTGACAAGCTGGCTGGGTATAATTCTCGGATTTTATCTGCCTGCATCCCAGCGGACTGCAGTATGTAATATCAACTGCAAAGTATAAGTGATTTTTGTCTCCTCACTTTTTTTGGCTCCCAGTGTTATCTGATTTTTTGCTTGACAGGGTCCCAGGACGTCGATGTGTTCCATTATGAAAAGCTGGAGGCAGTGGCGGGCCAGGACGTTCGGTTACCCTGTACTGTAAATGGCCGTTCTGATCTCAAGCTTGTCAGTATTGAGTGGAGTAAGAATACAAATGAGACCACAAAGCTGGCTGTGTACAGCCCAATCTTTGGAGAACATCTATTTTGGCAAAACATCAGCTTCCAGATTGAGAAAAACACATTGGGCTCCAACCTACACCTTCGTAGGGTGTCAAAATGGGACAGTGGTGTCTATACTTGTGACATGGCAACCTTTCCTCTGGGCTCCATCAGGAGAGAAACACAGCTGGAGATCAAAGGTAAGATGGAGGCAAAGACATGCAGAGCCGTATCTTCCTTCCTCAAACCAGACGCCGCAGTCTGCACAGAATTTAACTTTTGGATGATGTGCAGTAACTTTTCTATCTAATTGTCCGTCGCAAAAAAAAAAGTTCTTGTTGCTTCTGATTGCATCAGAGCGCTGCTCCACTGCCAATCTCAGCTGTTATTTACTTCTGAGCAAAAGCAATAATTGCAAGAACACATCTACAGTAAGAGCTTTGCTTGCAAGACTTTTCCTTTCTTCCATTTGTTGTTGTGGTAAAAAGTTTTTTTTCCCCCCTTATCAGTCATGTTGTCCAGTCCAGCCCAGCTGTGAGTGAACTGGAGGGATGCCATGGTCACAAAAGAGGCATAGGGAACCTAAAGGAGCTGTTGTTTATGTGAACTGACTAATAGAAGTTTTTTACCTTAAAAACAGCTTCATAATCACATTGATGGTACAGTGTCTTGCAAAAAGGTGAATGGCGTCTCTGTCTCTGCCAAAAGTGGGGCCTGTGGGCTACCGTTGGTCCTGCCATAAGGTTTGATTTGGCCTGCTAGATGCTTCCAGTGAAAAACAAGAAACACATTTCATTTTCAAAAAATGATAATATGAATCGCGGTTCACAATGTTCTACTTTTGTGAGGTAGAAATGCTTTTTTTTTTCTTTTTTTAAATATGCAGGAAACCCTTATTATCCCTGAGCGTGGCGAGCAGAGTGGGTGCAAACGTCAGACAATTAAGGAGTCTTGGTAGTGCTACATAAGCCCTGAGACGCGGGAAAGTGGGAATTTTCTTTTTTAAACTTTGAAGTACTATCCTGGCAAAATAGTTTTTCATGAGTTGTTAAGTCTTGAACAGAGGAGAGAAAACAATTTACATCAGACTCGCCAGATTATTAATGTACTGGTTGTTTTTTTTCTCACTCGTCTCTCAGAGCAATACAATAAGTGCTTGCTCTTGGCCAGCAGCCCGACATTAAGTTTCAGTTTCTGTTCTCCAGGAGAAAAAAGTTTGGCCAACTGTGAACTAAACGATTAAAATAATGGGCAGGTTAATCGATAATGGAAAATGATCGCGAGTTGCAGCTTTTCTGAGAGCATTTTTTTCGTGTTTGCCGATCCAAACCGATCTCAAATCCACTCTCTTTCAGAATTAAATTGTGATGCAGAGGGCACTCTCGAGGTCCAAGCCGGTGAAAATGTGACCATTCACTGCACGAAGCTCTCTGATGTGCGATACCGGTGGACAAAGGTAAAGCAAAAACAGAGAGAAGAGA
>CAEMYA010000025.1:1088932-1119658 GCA_903131615.1 Diplodus sargus | reverse complement strand
TAATTTACATAATGTGTTAAGAAATGAAGCCTTAATTATGTACTGGTGCCCCTGAATCAAAGAGTTAAGTGCACCAGTGCAACCAGCATGAAAAACCGAGTCTGAGGCTAGTCTGCTATGTGTCAACGAGCTGCATTGCTTGGGGTGACATAATAAAAAAAGGAAATTTCCTTTTATTCAGCGCAAACAGACAAAAAAGGTTTCAAGGTTCTTGCGACAGCAGATTGTGGAAGGATGAAAGGGAAAAGGAAACTCATTTCTGAGCTTTGTTCCACCTCTTCACAAAAACAAAGGTGTATGTCAGTTAGAGTTACACAGAAATGGTACTACAGTTAAAGCGAAAGTGACTTCTTAAAGGACAGGTTCGCAATTCTTTCAAGCCTGTTCTCAAACAAAAGTCAGGTCCCCAGCACCGACGCAGGTTTTGATAATGGAATCATTCCTTCTCTCCAAAGACCGCAATGCACTTGCACTTTCGATTTAAGTGAATCTTGTTCCAGTCCAAAAAATAAGTTCTTGACTTTCCCCAAAGCTTATGCGAGGCTTCAGCAGCCTGACGTAGACACGTCAAGCGGGTGTCTCCCAAAGTTATTGTCTCTCCGGCATTAAACTCCTTTGTGTTTTCTGGACAGTGTCTCCTAGCTGAGCTGCAGTGGAGGGATAATAACACAAAGACAGAATTCTGGACTAAAAGAGGCTTTCTTAGACTGCTGGAGCCTCATATTAGCTTCAAATAATCTTTGGAATGAATTAACTTACAGTGAAAGTGTACAAAGAGGGGATCTCTTACTGTCCAGTATGGATAGGAGGGATGTGAAATATACCTTTCTTATTTACAACAATGATGAGGAATTATGGGAACTTTAACTTTTACTCTTTAATGACTTTGTCCCAGTGGCCTGAAGGAACATATCATTATTTGTATCACTGTGTTCATTATCTTTGGTAGTCATTTTGGGGGCACTTTATGCACGGTCGAGAGATGACAGGAAATGAGTCGAGGGACAGGAGGAACGATACGTAACATAAATAATCCACTGGGGACATTTTGATTTATGGCTGGTTATTTGTTGTGGCCTTTACCTTTAGGGTAGTGATACTATAATCACAACGCCTGTCAGATTACACCAAAATAACTGGCCAGAAAATTAGTTCTTTTCAAACAAATGTCTTCCATTATTTGAGAAAGTCGACTGTGGTATAAACGTCTTTGCATTCACCCAACCTCCCTTCTTATCTGGGCTCACACTGTCAGTCAGGAAATTAATGCTCTCGCCTCTTAAAAGCTGCTTTTGGGGTTTTTTTTGTGTCCGTACAATAAAAACTCAGTGTCTGCCTTTTACTGAGAGTGTTCGCTGTCATATCTACAAGGAGAAATGTGAGCGAGCGTGGTTTCTAAATGTTTGCTCATCCCCTCCATAATAACCCAAGTTAATTTCGACCGAATTATAGCGTAACAAAGTCAAAAATGTTCAATTCCATTTATTTTTTTTGTGCATTTTTATCAGTGTTTTGGGGGGAAAGCATCTGTGAGTACGTACCTATTCAGGCTCCATGAAGACAGTTAGCTAGCTCCTCAGCTTTCTGAATGACGCTAAAACAGCATTAAATGAGCAGGTGTCATGTTGTTGAATGCTAGCAAAAATAAGACTCTTATTAAATTGTTAGTAGTAATCAGTGTTCAACTTTCAACATCTCACTTACCTTTTACTAGCTTGGGCAAGGACAACAACAATTGAGAAACAAGTAACAGCACTTCAGCCATGGATGCTAATATTGGCCAGTGCTAGCTTGGTAAGAGGGTGGTTGGGGCTTGTAGGCTAATGTCTCCCATCTCGTTTTAGGATAATTAAACTAATTATATGGACATATTAGCATGCCATTTAAAATTAATGTACTTAATTTAACGTATTTGTTTCGTTGCCAGAATCCAAGCTGGTTGAATGGTTAGACGAAATATCTGTATTATGAAGGCAATCATAAGAGCTGTAAAACTAGGTTTTTCAACACCTACTATAATACTCGTGCAAAAGTAATATAAATTTAGTCTAATATTTCTATGTATCTATCCGGAAAAAAACTGCCAACGACGTCATACTGTACGTACGGAAGGCCAAAAACGTCACGTTTAGGAAACCGGAAGTTATATCGTTGTGGTTTTTTTTTATGCTAGCGAGTGAAGCGTCTTCCAGGGCGGAGACGATCTTCGTTACAAACATGGCAGCGCGCATGTGAATGTCATGCCACCCTAATCTATCACCCGAATCCGTTGATGCTTGGGTGCGATTATCGATACGGCAATGCTGACACGTCAGTGACATCTTGCGGAATTGTGCTTTGACTCACCTCAGACAGCTGAGGGCCGGGAAAACCAGAATTTACCCGATTTATTAGCTCACCGGCTCTCGATGGTAGCATTTTAGCTAACCAGGAGTGAAGACGGAATCGCGATGGAACCTGAGCAGCAACAACTGAGAAACGTAAGTCGCAATTTCTATACAATGGCTGCTACACTGGTGAGCTCACTTGCTTGCGAACTGCTTGATGGTGAGTTTGGGTGATTTTGTTTCTCGCAGTTGCGGGATTTCCTCCTGGTTTACAACCGCATGACTGAGATCTGCTTCCAACGATGCACCAGCAACTTCAACTACAGAAACCTCACCATGGACGAGGTAAGGATACTGCACAGCCTTTCAACTATATGTGGAGACACCTATGTATACAGCTGCACCTGTGACTGTGATTGTATTCCCGTGCATTGTGGCTCATCGCCTGTCCTTTAACTGCTACGTCTGCTCATATAGCACTACAGGACGTGGCCAAAAGTGTGTAGACACAACATTGCACTCATAAAGTGTATTCAGTTATTATGAGATTCTCACCGATTGACACCAGAGAGCCTCGTCCAAACCTTTAGAAAAACAATCCCAGACCGCAGCCCACATACTCCTGGCTTGAACAAGCGATCGTGAGCGCATTCTGTATTTATCCATTCATCACCTCTGATCGCTTGCCTTTCTGCCCAGGAGCGCTGTGTGGACAGCTGTGCGGGGAAGCTGATCCGCTCCAACCACCGGCTGATGGGCACCTACGTGCAGCTGATGCCTCGGATGATGCAGCGCCGGATGGACGAGTTGGAGAGCAAGGCCGCAGAAAACGCGAAGGCGGCGGAGGCAGCTGCGGCTGCTGCAGCAGCGGCAAGCGTGGGGCCTCCTGCCACGGAAGCCTCACCGGCATCTGAAATCCCCGCCATCCCACAGATCTCCCCGCTGTTGACTCCCCCAGTGACTGATGCGGCACCAGACGCCCTTGGCTCGCTCTCGAAACCGGCAGGATTCGATGTCCCAGTCGGGTTGGACGCCGCCGTGTCCAAACCCACGACAGCCACCGAAGTGGCATTATCAGCTGCCACGGCACTGACACCTGCGACTGAAGCCGTGAATCCATCAGCGCTTAACGATGCTGGCAGCGGACCATCTTTTAGAGGAGGCTTTCCTCCGCCGCCAATAGCCGGGGCCCAAATTGATTTTGACAGCTCGGCTCCTGCTTTCACGCCATCCAAGCCACCGTCCATATCAGCAGATGTGCCCGCGACAGCGGTAGCTGCGCCCGCACATCCTAAATCCGTAGAGAGCCTGCCAGTGCAAGAGAGAGCTCAAGAGCTTCCACCTCCATCAAGTCAACAATAATTCCCAGTCTGGGTCAAGGTTAATACATGATTAACAGAGTGACATAAATTATGAAAATATATATATATATATCATCATGTCCTAAAACCTTTTTTTTTCTGGCAACATCCACTGAAATGTGAGTATTTGCTGGGTTTTGTTTTCATATTATACATGTCTCATGTTTGTTTTTTTTTAAACCTGTTTTACAAAAAGAGCAACTGGAAGACCTCACTTGGACACTGATTTTAATCAAATGAAAGCATGATCTTGAATTGCAGATTGCAGATCCCTCCATAACCAAAAACGACAGTTATATAAACACGCCCGAAAGTGTTTGCAGAATACGTCAGAAACAGTTTTGAGAAGTAGATTATACGGACAGTTTTACGGGCAAGTGAGGAAAAGCATAAAGCTCTTAAAAAGGTGTGTGTCTGTGTACGTGAGTGTGATGGTAATGATATTGCCAGTCAAGCTTTAAACGATCAGTTCAGACTTACAGGAGGCAGGAGGGTTCAGTCTGATGATACTCTGACACGATGATGACCGTTTTGTAAAATAAAACCAGAAACGGATCGTTTTCAGTAATAAAGATTGAGAGTATCCATGACTTTTTTTTTTCATGTTTTCATTTAAACGCTTCATTGAAGACCTCTCTCGTCTTTGGTTTGAAAACAAAGGCCCTCCTGCTGCCGGATGTCCTGACCCAGCAGTGGGTTTAGAGGGTGCCTGTGCCACACGCTCTGTGAGTGTGAATCCAGGGCATGGCCTCACACATCACAATCATCACCCCTCTCTCTCTCACTTCCTTCCTATGCACTAAACACACTACTGTACTCTTTAATCAAGCAAGCGGAGCCACGATAAGCCATCTCAGAGCAGCATTCCCATCGGCTTCGCCCCCTCGAGCCGCAGAGTTGGTTTCGCTTCATCGTCACTTTGGTACTTCTTCTCAAATTTGTCTCGTGTCCCGTTCACATAAATAACAGAAAACGTTTAAACCGAACGTAGATCACATCGGATGTTATGAATAAGTGGCCTGCGGTGCAAGCAGTTGCGATCCCTCATGGAACACTGAGGTCTGCTCTGATTTAACAGACAGGGGGGGGGGGAACAAATCAGATCCGCTGTCTGTTCAAGTCGAGCCAGTGGGACTGGATGTTCTTCGGCACAGCTGGAATATATACTTCAAGTCAGTGAGATTTACAGCTTCTGTCAGGAGCTTGGGTACCAGAAGAAGACGGATTTGGTCATTTCACAGCGGCACACGACAGTATCATTTTTCTGAAGAATACATTTTGCATTGAGTCTCTTTTGAAATCACTGACAGCCGGTCTTGTTCTATTGTAATGCGAGTGCGGGGTAGTTATTAATTGGCAATGTATAAATGATCTCCTTAATTTCTGAACTGTAGGGACTAAGAGAACCACGTTTAATCTGCATATATTAATGATACAACAATGAGGCCAATCATTGTTTAAACTTTCCACCGCAAAATATTGCAATAGGCCTCATCTCTCGGTCTGATTATTTCTGTCATGAGCAAATTTAAGGGGTCCTAATCAATAAACGTCACACATTTTTTGGCTATAATTATAAAATGATTGTCAGATATACATCCTTGTTGGATTTGTTTACCCTCTGAGCTACTCTGATGATGGCATCCGCCTCAAAAATCCAGCATCGGGCCCCAGTACAGCATGGAAAGCAGACATTTTTACTAGTAGGAGAGCTGCAGCTTTCAATAGCACTAACATTAACAACAGCTTCGCTCCATTCAGGCGTCTCATCAAGTCATAAACTCAAATACCTGGGCTCTGAAAATGCAGCAGCTGATTGGAATTCAGCCATCGTTCGTTTTATTATCCTCGCCTGCGCGTGTCGAAAGGGCTCATCACCTTTAAATAAACACATATTGGCGATTACCTATCGAGGCTGACCAGTAAATCATCATAGGCGATATGTAAGCAAATGTTAGCTTATGATAGATAAATGGCTGCCGGTGAGAACCGCAGCACCTAAACTGCAAATATTGATAGAGCTGTAAGACGGGAGTCGCCGCTGCCGGTGCATAGTTTGGCCACCAGAGAGCACCAGTCGATGTAAGCCTGACTCACTGATGACATCTCGACAAGTCACAGGAGGAATTATAGAGCAGAGCTGTCGTTTAAGTTGTGACCGCTCCCCTGAATACCAACATCAGTGTCCTGTCAGACCCTTTTTCACAACTGACTTGTAATAACTTCAACGACGGCTGCATCCTGTTAAGTGTTCACACCTGAGCCCTGGAACTATAGCTCATTTAAATGGAATGCAGCCATTATTATTGGTATTTTTCTTGTTGAAATGTCTGCTGTGAAAAAAAAGCACTGTTCTTTAATGAACTTAAGGAACCAGGATCAGATTTCATGGATTTTTCCTCCACCGTGTCCCCGGTGGCCATCATGTCCTGATTTTCAATTTGTCAATGCATGCAGAACAAAAAGATGTGGAAATGACCCCATTGATGATGCATCATATGATCACATTTCTGCAGTGATACCATGAACGTGTCCTCAAGTTACAGTTTAAGTTTGAGATCCTTCACTTAGCAGCAATCCCACTATTTTCACCATTTTATAAGTCCTGCATTCAAAACCTTACTTAAGTTAAAGTAGACAAGTATTGTAAGTTTAATGTGGCCTGCTTCACTTATTAAAGTTAAAAAAAACAACAAACTGATTAGCATTAAAATGGCCCGCTGGTCTTGACACTCTTGGAACTGATTATGGACCAATATGATCCAAATCGATGCAGCAGAACCAGAGACATCTCCTTCTCCATCCCACATCCTTTCTAAAACCTGTCGCCTACATTCCCCACAATGCAATTTACAATTTATCAGATTTACATGCAGCTTCCTTTGGATCCATAAAAGGCTTTATATTACCTTTTTTTTTTTCTTTCACATGCAGCAGCACTCTCCAAGACATGTTAACACACACTGATGGGGAAAAAAACAAAAACAAATTCAGATTTTTGCATGGATAAAAAAGGGGATGAAATATTATCATCTGAAAAGGTGAATTGTGATGCTTGAGTACATTTAATTATCAGACTTATGAGACTCACTTATGGTTCACTTTCACTTTTACAGAGTAACATTTAAACACCATGTCTTAACTTTCACTCTAGCGTCTGCGGTACTGGACAGAAAAAGTCTCCTCGCAGTTATAATAAATAAAACCTCCCCACATCCTGCCTCCACCTCACCTGACCTCGGTGTTTCTCGCCGCCCCCCTCCCTCCACCCTTGCATCGCGTCCAGCAGGGGGCGCTGCTGTGTCGGGGTGTCCCGGGACGGCGCTGCCTTTTGCCAGTAGCTGCTCTGACTCCTCACACGCAGCCCCCACATCAGCTCGGAGGAGCGGAGCGGGGCGTGGACTCGGCCCGACCGACCGACGGTTCCGTGCTCCTCTACACTTGAGGAGACGGCGACTTCTTTTTTTGGGGAGGGGAGAAAAAAAAAAGAGGAAACCGAGAGGACTAAACCGATCGATCGGCAGCCGGTAAGAGTTTTTGGAGAAAAGTTTTGTTTGGATGTTTGAATTGTTCTGCTTCCGCTGTGGTCGGGGGAGTTGTTTTTTGTGTGTTTTTGTTTATGCGGAGTGGATGTCCGAGTCGACTTTTTAACAATAGATTTCAAAGTGATCCAAGAGGCCAGCCCATCCGATCCTACAGGAGGAAGATGAAGCCGAGGGGGGAAATGTGGGGAATGTACTTACGCACTTCAATACGCTTTACTGTTCTTCTTTGTGTGTTTTTTGTGCAGCAGACAGATCTAGTCTGCCTTTTTACAATGATGATTGTGTAGGAAATATAATGCTTCCACTTGAGGGGATGTTTTTTTTTCCCCCATCACACATTTATTTCACATTATGAACCTAATACAAGTCAATAGGAGAAGGTGAGTGGTGTCTGTTTACCTGGAGAAGGTGCACAGTACAACAGAGCAGCCTGTATACAAGCATTTATATTAAAGAAGCAGTATGTAGTTTTTTTTTTGGGGGGGGGGGTCGCCATTTTTTAGTCTAAACAAACAAAACACACGTGTTTGTTTTCACAACCGAACAATCAAACTGACCTTTACGAGGACACAATTTCACGCTGATTGACTTTTGTTTATGCATGGCGGACCCTGCCACCTTTGTAGCTTCAAACTGTTCTCTGGGGATATAGAGGTAAAGTTAGCGTTTGCATTATTGCCTCCCTGATATCGTTAATATTAAAATTCTGAGTTCGAATCTCTTCGCCGAAACCACACGGTGCCCCTTTAATTTTGTTTGAGAGGACAAAACCTTTTTTCTCTCTCCCAATTTTTCGTAGGCTACATGTTCCTGACCTCGAACGAAACCAAAAGTGCAACTAGTCAAGACAGGCGGCCCGCGGCATAACCATGGACGACATCTTCACGCAGTGCCGGGAGGGGAACTCTGTGGCCGTCCGGCTGTGGTTGGACAACACCGAGAACGACCTCAACTTGGGGTGAGCGGACATGTCTGCGCAGACGTTTTATCTTCAGGATCTAGCTGCCGCCTCCTAATGATTGGAGCTGACTTAATAGCGAGCGTAACCACATTTGGTATGGTGGACGAGGTGATTCCTTGCTGGTGCGTGTGTGTGTGTGTGTGCGCGTGGTCACATAGTTTCCATATTGTGCTCTACCCTGCATCTCCACATACTGCTGAGCATCACCCAGCGTCGGTAATTCCAGCCCAGTTTCTTTTTTTTTTCTTTTTTTTTTCCGTTCTCGTCTTGGATCTCTCTTCTCATGATGTCATCCCCAAAAACTGTATGCGTGTGTGTGTGTGTGTGTGTTTTAAAAAAGCAGTGGGTGATCCGGGGAGGTTGCGCGGTGACACAAATGAGTCAGATGAGAGAATTTAGCCCTAAAAAAGTCATCCTGAAAAAAGGCACAGACTGATTTCAGATTACATGATCAGACACTTAGAAGATACCGCCCTGTTCTCTAGGAACACTTTGTCACATGTTGCTTATCAAAAAAATAACAATTAATCGATCCAAAATACAAACTGCTGGACTGTGTTTTTAAACCTGGATAGGATATGCGGAGCGCTTCTGCCTGTTTACATCATTTCCTCGCTGGAAGGGAGCGAGAAGACCTCACTGCTAAAGACCGTGGTTATCTCATTCTTGGGCCAGGCCATATATGTGCAGTTTGTTGACGTTGACTTTGAGGGCTGCAGAGCTGCGAGCCAACCACGCAACAGCCAAGGCCATTTCCTCTGCTCAACTCCATACAGGGCCAGGCCAGGCCCTCGCTGACAGAGCCTCTCAGGCAGCATAGCTGCAGCCCCGGCATAAACATCTGAGAGAGCAGACCAGTCATTACGCAGCCTGGAGGCCCTCTGCCATGGCCGGCTGAAGAGGCTCCACTGTGTGAACCGGCCAATAACGCGTGATCCGTGTTAGACATTGGTGGGAAAGGAACTGAAATGCTTTTTCTTTTCATTTTTGGGAGGAAAAGTCAGCAGTCCCCCCCAGAGACCAACATTAAATGCCATTTCAGATCTCCCCCAGGACGTGACTTTGAGCGAGCGACACAGGAAGACACAGGGAAAGAGAGAGAGAGAAAGAGGGAGAGAAAGAGGGAGAGAGAATGTGTAGCTGAGGATTCCACTGTGTATTTTCCGCTCTGTCATTCCTGAGTTTTTTTTTTTTCTTCTTTCCCTCCCCCGTTACTTTTTATAGCACACAGTCAGGGTTGGTCAGACTATGAACTGTCTGTCCGCGGCGCTGCCTCGGAAATTGACAGAGAATGTGATGAAGTGCCGTTTCGCTCGAGTGTGAGCTCGTAGTGCAGCTATTTCCTACGGGCTGAACGAGCCCTCCTGAGGTTGAATCGGTAAATAGGGTTTGCGGCTTTGCGCAGGGCCGCGAGGAGCCGCTGCAGCTGCCTCTGGGGTCAGCTAATGTAAAAAGGGGGTCGCTCGGGTGAAAGGGGCCGGTCACACGTAGGTGACATCTTGGCTCCTTGTAGGCTGCAGCAGTGCTATGTACGCCGTAGGTAGGGCATTCCGGCGTACGCGGACATATTATGTCACTAGGCCAACCGTCAGATGGGTTATAGGCCGCCAGCAGCAGCGCGAGGAAGCATGTGCTTGAGTCTAAATAAAGACCGGTAGGTTGTGGGAACCGGTGTGTCAGAGAGAAAAAAGCCCACACAGATAGTGTTTTGTCAGCTGGGTTATGCTCAGAGATCAGCCCCCTCCCACACACACTTCAAGTACGTCTCCACCGCGTAATAAAAAAACATATATTCTCGTCAGGCTATCGCAGCAGGTTAAAGGTCGATTTTGTCGTTTCAGCGACGACCACGGCTTCAGCCCCCTCCACTGGGCGTGCAGGGAAGGGAGGAGCGGCGTGGTCGACATGCTCATCATGAGAGGCGCCCGGATCAACGTGATGAACCGGGGAGACGACACCCCGCTGCATCTCGCCGCCAGTCACGGACACAGAGACATCGTGGCGAAGGTACACACACTCAGGCATGGTGTGGACACGGGCATCTGGACCTGGTGCACAGGTCCTCTACAGGCCCTTGAATAGTGACACAAACGTTTACATCTAGTTTTTTTATTTATTCCATCTTTTCATTTCCTTTTTGTCCAAATGAGTCAATGTGCCCATGTGCGAGAAAGCCACCTCGACGCAGCACCGCACATGAACTGCGTGCCTTTATATTTACATGCACTGCTTGAATAAGAAAAAGGTGATCAAAGTCATGTGTTTTACTCTCCACTCCTCCTCTGCCGTACAATTCCTCCACTTCTGTGACCGCCAGCTGATCCAGTGCAAGGCCGACCCTAACACAGTCAACGAGCACGGGAACACGCCGCTCCACTACGCCTGCTTCTGGGGCCAAGACGAGGTGGCAGAGGTACAGCACATCCCGCAGACAACTGACACTTCCTCTGGCACAGTGTGTTGGCTCTAAAGGGCCCTCTTCTGGGGAGAGACAGCCACTACAGCGCTTTGTGAAGCGGTGGCACTGCTGAACGATCCCAGTGCCTGTGCTTTTCATCAGACAAAAAAATCTATGCTTACATTCTAACAACATATTCTAACACTTTTTCCTTTTTTTTTCCTTAGGACTTGGTGACGAGTGGTGCCCAGGTGTGTGTATGTAACAGATATGGACAGACACCTCTGGACAAGGCCAAGCCTCACCTAAAACAGCTGCTGCAAGGTATAGCCCTCATTTGTTGGCACATTTAAAGGTCCCATATCGTGCTTATTTTCAGGCTCATGCATTAAATTTAAGAGGCGACTAGAAAATGTTTTCATACAGTCAACATCTCTTCACCCTCTGTTTTAGTGACTTTCTTTAAGACCTCTCTCTCTCTCTCGATAAAGCTCATTCTACTCTGATTGGTCAGCTCTCACAGGCCAGAGGAGGCACTGCCCACACAGTTGGCAGTGAATGTATAGTTGTGACATCGCAACCTTACGGAAGTCCTGGCGGCTCATTTAAAGGCACAGCTTCTGAATAGAGGCCGTGTGCATTTGTCCTTAGATTTTCATATCGCACCTAGGGTTAGGGTTAGGACCTGCTTTGCTCGGGTTGGACAGAAAATCTCACTTTTTTCTTCAATATGGGACCTTTAACACTTCAAAACTGACATTGGCAAATAATAAAAATAATTTTTTGTGTCGTTTCTCCTGTTTGCAGAAAAGGCGGAGAAAATGGGCCAGAGTATGACCAAAGTCCCCTACAAGGAGACTTTCTGGAAGGGCACCATGCGAACACGACCTCGTGAGTATTCCTGTCATAAATAAAGATTTGTCCTATCAAATCGGGACATTTGGTTTGATTATCCACCTTTTGGCTCTTTCAGGCAACGGTACCCTCAACAAGCAGGCCGGTATTGATTTTAAGCAGCTTTCGCTCCTGGCAAAGATCAATGAGAACCAGTCTGGAGAGGTCAGTTGAACTTCAGCGCTCGGTCAGGTCTCCTATATTTATTATTTTTCAGCTCCTTGGGTGTTTAATCGACCGCGTGCTCTGTGTGCAGTTATGGCAGGGGCGGTGGCAAGGGGACGAGATCATCGTGAAGGTCCTGCAGGTGAGAGACTGGACCACCAGGAAGAGCAGAGACTTCAACGAGGAGCATCCGAAACTCAGGTAAACGCACGCGCCAGAGCTCTGACAATGACAAAGCGCTGCGGTCGGTTTTCATTTAAGCTCATTTGAATCGACCGTGCCGCCTTGTAAACACAGCGCTCGGACGCGATTGACTGGTGGCCTCTTGTGCAACGAGGCGGAGAGGTTTTTTAATTTCAGAGTTCAAGCAGATGGGTTTTGGCCGGCACGGTGGAGGAGTCGTTGGCAGCCGCGCTGCGAAAAACAAATTCCATAAGCCTCTGTCCATCGTGGCGAACATGAACCCCATTGCAACATGAAATCTGAAGTATGCACAGACAATTGAGCAAGCCAAACGTTGGGATGAACTTGTTAAGACTTGTTCAGTAGTGCCCCCCCTCTCCAAAAGGATCTCAGCTTTCAGTGAATCATTGTTGACATATTTATGAGTGTTTTACGTCCAAAAGGAGCAACTCGGAATTTACACAGAAACCGCCTACCTCAAACAAGCAAACAAAAAGAATATTAGCAAATTAGCAGTAGGTTGTATTGTTACCACCAACTTCAGAAATAACAAAACCTTAATAGGGCAAAAATGTGAGGAACCTTTGAGCAGCGTCTTGGCAGCAGCGCGCGTTCATGTTGGCTTCAGTTCATGTTCTCTTTCAAAAAAAAAAAAAAACGAAGCACATGCAGAAGTATGCAGAAAAATCCAGAGGCAAAATATCATCTGACATATATTGTCAAAATGAAAGAGCTCAGATGCTGAAAGAGCTCGGCTGACTGTCAAGGATTTAAGTCCTCTATTCAAGCCCAAGGGACGCCCCAGGACGGATTTGTGACAGTGCGCCTCCTCTGTATCGACATCAAATGTTTGATGCATGCTCCGAAACAAAACGCGTGTGGATTCAAGGGTGTTTCAAATTCAAATTAGCAACCTTTGTTTTCATGAAGACAAACATGTTAGATTTTCTGTCTATTAAATTCGATCCTGTGTACTGATTTCGATCTACACGTTCAGTCGGTTGAAAACAGTTGCTCCTTGGCGTCCCTGTCATCGCGCGCACCTGTGTGTTTTTTGTCCTCAATGACGCGCAGTGATCGCGGTGCCTTTTGTAGTTCTTTAATTAAAAACAACAAAAATGGCTCCTACACTAACTTTAAAGGGCCACAGGCGATACAAATGTAATCACACAGATTGCCCGAAGAGGTTTTTTTTTTTTTCAGTTGGGTGTCCTCACACTCTGAATTGGTTTGTTGCTTATCGTCTGAGAAAGACACGCTTGTTGCAAGAATGATAACTTGTATTTTTTTATTATAATGAAAAACCTCACACTCCCGTTCCCTCTCTTCCTGTCGTGTCTCGATAGGATCTTTTCTCATCCAAACATTCTGCCCGTGCTTGGAGCTTGTCAGGCACCTCCATCCCCTCACCCCATCATCATCACCCACTACATGCCATACGGGTCCCTCTTCAACATACTCCACCAAGGCACCAGTAAGTAGTTTGCATATAAAAGATCTCGAAAGTTAAAAAGGTCAAAGGTCGCACCAACAGAAGCGCCTCTATCCCACGGAAAACACTGCTTCTGAAATGCCTCGTCACTAGTCCCGCCTTTAATCCTGTGACTTTGTGACATCATGCTACATCAGAATCACACATTAGCATCACATTAGCTGCTAGTTTGCCGTGTAAGAATAGATTTAGCGCAGCTGCTCTGTTGTCGCTAGCGGTGCTGGGTCAGGCATGTGTGAGCTGACCAATCATAGGGAGACTGGGTATAAAGAAGGCCTTAAAGAGACGGGAGCTAAACAGAGTGTCCAGCACTGGACAGTATGAGGAAACTGATGTGTTTTCTGAGCATTTAAGCATGTAAACCTTTTCTATTAGTGACCTAAAATAAAATTATGAACCTGAAAATGAGCATAAAATGTTTCCTTTAAAGTCTATTTCAGCTCCCAAGAACTATGGCTGAGGATTACTACTGTAGCTATAGATGGAGCATCGCACACACCCATCCCAACTTCTCTCTTTTGCCTCCTTTCCTCCTCTGCCTTTTCCTTCTGTCCCGTCTTTAGCTCTGGTGGTCGACCAAAGCCAAGCGGTGAAGTTTGCATTGGACATTGCCAGCGGCATGGCTTTCCTCCACACCTTAGAGCCAATGGTTTCACGGCTTTATCTCAACAGTAAACACGTCATGGTAAGACGCTGAAAAAACAGTGTTGGTCTGTCACTGCTACTAACTAAGGTGATGCTGACTCACTAGATGTTTGACAATGTGATCGATTTGCAGATCGATGAGGACATGACAGCCAGAATAAGCATGGCAGATGCCAAGCTCTCCTTCCAGTGTCCTGGTCGAATGTACTCTCCAGCATGGATGGCCCCTGAAGGTATTTCTTTGTCCTCCCTGACGCCTACTTCCTCCCCCCATAATGCCTCCTTAGACTTTATGAGTCATCCAGTAAGGAACATACTGTACTGTAGGCCTATAATTTAATCTCGGTTCAGTGGTAGTCATGCTGTTCACATGGTGTGTCGCCCATGTTAACAGACACCAAACAAACCCGATGACTAATTTTGGTTTATAGTTTGACTTGTCTGTCTCGTTTGCAGCCCTGCAGAAGAGGCCCGAAGACATCAACAGAAGATCTGCTGACATGTGGAGCTTCGCGGTGTTACTGTGGGAGCTGGTTACCAGAGAGGTCCCGTTTGCTGACCTCTCACACATGGAGATAGGCATGAAGGTAAGGGGGCGCAAGCATTCTACCCACAGGCTCATAATGTATTCACATCCACATCTCCGTATCTCTCGGACGCACCGCACCGGACATCACACCTTCAAAACATCCTGAAGGTTCTTTCAGATTTGGACATTTACAGCAACTTTCTTGCCTCCTCCTTGCCGCTCAGGTGGCTCTCGAAGGCCTTCGGCCGACCATCCCGCCGGGGATTTCACCTCATATCTGCAAGCTGATGAGGCTCTGCATGAACGAGGACCCAGCGAAGAGACCCAAGTTCGACATGATCGTCCCCATCCTGGAGAAGATGCAAGACAAGTGAATGCCCTCACAGCAATTTGTACACTCCTCTTACTATGCTTTTTTTTTTTTTTTTAAATCATCGAACCACTCGTTATCCTCACTTCATTCATGTATCCGCTAAGCCACTGTAAATAATGTCA
Source organism: Diplodus sargus (assembly GCA_903131615.1). Classification (NCBI taxonomy): domain Eukaryota; kingdom Metazoa; phylum Chordata; class Actinopteri; order Spariformes; family Sparidae; genus Diplodus; species Diplodus sargus. The sequence goes on along the minus strand of CAEMYA010000025.1, from coordinate 1,104,663 downwards.
GAGACCACTTCAGCCACACAGTTCAAACAAGAAGTATTATATTGCTTTTCTTGTGTAATTTAAATTTGAGGTATAAATGTTCTTAAGCCTGACTCTGATGCTCTTTTATTATGGCTGAATTTATGATCACTGAGATATCAGTAAGCGAACATGTTGATCCGGTGTGGATTGTGTTCAGCGATGAGTCAGAAAACAGATCCAAAGAAATGTGTATAGAAAAACGACGCTTTTATACACATTAATGCAATAAATGTTTTATATTTATGAAGAACGACATCTGTCTTTTGTGCAACATTTAATTCATGGATTAAATCATCATAGGACATTACGCAGGTAAATGATTTTTGTACCCTTACAAAGTGTTAGCAGCAGGGCTCATTAAAATTAACATTTATGAAATAGGAAGTCGGAACCTTAAGAGAAAAAGTCACAATTTTGGGATAAAAAGTCAGATTATATGGTAAATAGGTGTAAATTATGAGATGAAAGTCATCATGATGAGCTAAAAAGTTTAAAATCCTGAAATAGAAAGTGGGAATTATGAGATAAAAAGTCATTATTATGAGATAAAAAGACAAATTACATGAGAAATGGGTCTACATTATGAGATAAGAGCTGCCACAGACCATGCATTTTCTTTCCAAAGGGTTTTATATTTTGATTGTTGTCTGGATGTTAAGAGATTTTATAGAAATATAATGAAAAATGCATCTGAACAAAATTACCAGCCCTAGCCTTAATGCTCACATCAGTTTACCAAAATAAATTCTAGGTACAAGAAAGTGCTGTTGATGGAGATGATTCAGCTGTAAGTTTGGCTGCAAACTTCCACTGATGAAGGCCACAAGATGGGGCTAAAAGCTCCAGCAAATTTTAAAGGACTAAAAAATCTTGACAACGTTCATGTGATATGAAGTTATAACAAAAACAATCCAGGAAAGTCACACACCAGCAAAAAAAATGCAACGTAATTGAGTTTATTGCACAAATGTGGCGACTTGTTCACAGGCTGTACATAAACCAAAGCGATGAACCACCCCACTGTTCATGGGAATGTGCAAGAGCAGGTGGGGTCATTGCTGTGGCCATTAAATGGCCATTACATTTTTTTTTAATTGTAGGCTCAGTCATATGAAGCATAATTGACCCATACCATCTATAATGCAGCCTATTATAACTTTTAATGCCTTTTTATTACGGAGAAAGAATTAAAAGAGAAAAGGTCATAATTATGAGTTCAAAAGTGAAATTATATGATTTATAGGTCTAAATTATGAGATGAAAGTCATCATTATGATCTTGAAAATTAAAATGGTGAAATAAGAAGTGGGAACTCTAAGGTGAAAAAGTCATTAATATAAGATAAACAGTCAGATTATATAATAAATAGGTCTAAATTATGAGATAAAAGTCATTATGATCTAAAAAATTAGGATTATGAAATAGAAAGTGGGAATTATGAGAGAAAAAGTCATAATTATGAGATTAAAAGACAAATTACATGATAAATAGGTCTAAATTATGAGATAAGAGCTGCCACAGACCATGTTTTCTTTTCATTTTTATTCCAAAGCGCTTTATATTTTGATCGCTGTCTCGACATGATATTACTGTATACAATACGATGCTGATGTAGCTATTAAAATAAAAATACATAAAATACTGAGGTAAATGATGCATCGTCATCATTAGGGCCTTGTTGGTGCAGATGGATTTAAAAAATAAAAAAACAAAAATAAACACTTTAGTAGCAGTGATACATTACAGAAATATTCTAAGTAACGTAGTTTATTACTCGGTTGCTGCTAATTGAAAAATATTACTTTCCAAAGTAATATTTTAACACTATATCTTCACTTTTACTCAAGTATGACTTTTGGGTGCTTTTCTACAGTAGTTAGATGTCCCAAAAAACTAGTAATTAGGCTTCTTGAATCACAATGCGGGTCTGAAGTGTGTAACTTTGAGTTTTTGGACGGAGGTGCTGGGTTTGGTCTGGGGAGGAAAGCAGCTGAGAGGTCAACACATTCCCTCACTTCGTGTGCAATCATCAGTCGATTAAGTGATCAAACAGCTGCGGTCTGTGTTACAATCTGCTCTGAGCAAAGAAAGAGTGGGGAAGAAAAAAACCAACAGGAAAAAAAAGGGGTCGGAACACCACGTGATGAGTCAGCTGACCGTCTCTGCCTCTCACAAGACGGAGCGGTGAGCGGTCACATCACAACAAGCCGTGTGCTGCCTGCCTGCGGACCGACCTGCGCGCAGGAGGAGGAAGAACAGCTCGTCTTCACCGCACACTGTGTCGAAGTGGAAGCCGCGGCCGCGTCGACTCTCTGTGACCAGCCTGTGTTCACCAAACCCCTGTTGGAGGACGAAAACGACGACGACATTTACGGTCGGTACAGTTTGCAACAGCAACAACAACAACAAAAAAGAGCAGCTAGCTTGCTAATTTGTCAGCAGATAGTTTGTAGCTGCTACGTTTTCTTTCTGTGTCATATCTTTTTAAGTGTTCAAAAAAAAAAAGTGTTACTTCCGTGACGGTGTGTTCACGTCCCCCCCTTCCTCTTCCTCCCCCTCCTCCCCACACACAGGCTGCCAGGAGGACACCTGCCTGCCCTGCCGAGCACCATGAGGCTCCCCGCACTGCTGATAACCTTCACCGCGCTGCTGCTGACGTCGACGCCGCCCGGCTCCTGTCACCCGGCGCCCGCCGCAGAGCAGCGGGGGCCGGTGTTCGTGGAGCAGCTCGGCCGGCCCGAGCTCGGGTTCAATTGGAAGAACGTCTCCTGCCCCTTGTGCAAAGCTGTCTTCACCATCCTGGACATCGCCCTGCTGGTAATGTTTCTCAACACGTCCTTCTTACCAAAGAGGATGCTGGTGCAATGAGGGGACTGAGCTGAAGATCAAGTTATCTTTTAATTCCGTATTACAAGAAAAGCTCCAACAACCAGTAACGTATATGAATGTGTGCTTTTGTTTATATAACCAACCAGTTAGCCCACTAGATCCAGGAAGACGGAGATCTTTTAAACTGGAGGCAAACAAAACAGAAGTATGTAACAATGGGGGGAAAAAAAGAAAAGGGCACACCCAGATCAAAGTCATGGTTTAAACAAGTGGTCGACCCATATGGCATTTTCAGGGCTGATGCTGATTATTATAAATCAAGGAGGCTGAAAACCAATATTTGGGACCGATTTCCATTGAATATTTTGAGTCAAAATGTCATACAACCTGCACCATACACTACGTTCCAATTTACTCAAATGTTGTTCTTAAGTACAACTTTAAAGGTACTTCACTGCTACTTTTTTATAGTTCCTCTCCACTCCATTTCTTTGATGCATTTAGTAGTACTACTACATTCAGATTATTCAGTTTATAGGTTTTTGAATTGTGATGCGTTACCAATCGGATACACTGTGTGAGAGGAATGCAGCATCAGAACCAAAGTGGCACATTTTAAAATTAGTTTCTTATCAGCAATCTGACAGGAAAAAAATCACAGATACCAATAATTGGAAAATGCTGAAAATCAGTTCAGATAATCTGTATAACCCTACTTTTGAATCCTGCTTTAATGAAGTGCGTATTGTTCATTGTTGTTTGCATCTGTTCAGAGAGGTGTTGATTCAACATTAGTCATTAGTTTCTGCTATGCGAGATCAAGACATACGCAAGTGTCAACATTACCCTGATAAAGTTAACTGGAGTCGGCGTTTTCTTTTTCTGTTCTCCTTTAGGTTCTGTTTATAACCAGCTGACATGTCTTGACTTCCTCCATCTGCTTGGTTGCCATTGTTGTTGTCAATGTTTTCAGTTTGAAAATATCGAGTTCAGCATAATTTATTCCTTTTAAAAGTTGCGATGCGAGGACAGTTATGCTAAGACGATAATGTGAGCCATTCAGATCCTGTTGCTCAGTGCAAACCTACTTCTTTCACAAGGTCAACGGCAATTAGGGATGCAGCGATTTCACAATGAATGACAGTTTAAAATGTCACCTTTATACAACTGTGAAGGCTCAGCTGCACCTTGTTGAATATGATCCTACCTATGATTTTACATTACGGATGCAACAATTATTAGATTCTAACACCAACAGGAGTGACTTACTTGCACTGGGTCACTCGAGTTCAAACCAATGTGGCATGTGACACTAAGGCCCCATATTTAGAGGGTCCAGTTCTTGTTCTGCCACATTGAAAAGCTTTGTTATATTTCCTGGTGTGTTTTTAAAACATTTTTTTTTTTTTAGCTGATTTAGTGTGAAAACATGCATGTGACATCTTGATCATATGGTCTCTTGGTTGACATTAGGTGCTCCCTTTGTCCGCTAGCCCACAGCCGTTGACCTGAAACATGAGATTCAGATACATTTTTCTTCTCTAAATGAAAAGTGCATATATAACATTTTAACGCAGCCAACATTCAGGAAGTGTGCCCAATGTCATGCATTATATGCTGGTCCAGTAAATAAGAAATGGAGGTTAATTTTTTTCAGGAAGTTTGTGGTCAATCTGTGAAGCATTTTGTCTGATTCTGCCCTTCTTCTCTCCTAGAGCGACACAAATGAAGAGCGAGTGGCGCAGGCGGTTGGCGAGGCGTGTATCCGCCTCCATCTGGCTGACGAGCGGGTGTGTCGCGAAATAATCTCGTTGTTCAGGGATGACTTTATCCGGGCTCTGCAGCAGTCCCTCCTTTGGCCCTCTGAAGCATGCGCTCTGCTGGTGGGGCCTTCCTGTGGCAAATTTGACATCTACGCACCCTGGAACGTCACCCTGCCGAAGGCCCCAAAGCCCCCTGTGACACCACCCTCTCCTCCCAAACCTGGTTCTCCACAGAACAGGGTCCTGTTTCTAACTGACATCCACTGGGACCAGGTGAGCGTTTTTTCTGTGGAGAGAGAGAGAGAGAGAGAGAGAAAAAATCACCCCTAATCCAGTCCCTTTTGATAAGATAACATGCTAGAGCTTTCATATTGCCTTTCTACAAGAAATTGTGTGCAATAATTGCAGTTTCAAACTGATGGCAGACAGCTTAGATTTAACCTCCGTTTTCAGGTCATACGCTATTAAAAAAAACACAAGGTCGAAATTAATGATTTACCTGAAGGAATTGTTGCAGTTCTCCCAGGAAATTTTAGAATGACTAACCAGAAAGCAGTAGCCTGAATGTGATCACCTGACTGCTTTTAACCATCTCCACTGACAGGAATATCTGGCCGGCAGCGCTGCAGACTGCAAGGCCCCTCTGTGTTGCCGTAAAGATTCTGGTTCTCCCAGCTGGAGGCGGAGGGAGGCTGGCTACTGGGGAACCTACAGTAAGTGCGACCTGCCTCTGCGGACGGTGGAGAACCTCCTGGAAAACGTCGCGGCAGCCGGACCCTGGGACTGGGTCTACTGGACCGGAGACATACCGGCACACAATGTTTGGTCTCAGACCAGGAAACAGCAGCTGTCGGAGCTTTCAGTCATCTCCAGGCTCATCCACAAGTAATTTTGTTGTTTTTGAGTTTTTGGGTGCGAGATAAGAACATAATTGGGCCCTTCACTCATAAAATGATGGTGTTACTGCAGATTTACCAGCGCTCCCTTAGCTGTTAGTGTAGTTTTTAGATGACTGCTATTGGACTTTGGATTTAATCTGAAAATGGCCTTGTACTCTAGCTCCAAATGTTGATAACATTCAGGGTGTTCTTGCTGCTGCTTTGGTCAGATGTTTGTCATGCGATGCCTGGTATTGATCTTCTTCATCCTGTCTCCTTTCCAGACACCTGGGACCTCACGTGACGGTTTACCCCGCCATAGGGAACCACGAGAGCACACCAGTGAACAGCTTCCCACCGCCTTTCGTTCACGGCAACAGATCAAGCGCCTGGCTCTATGATACGATGGCAGAGGAATGGTCACCGTGGCTATCAGAGCAGGCTTTGAAGACTTTGAGGTTATTGATATAAATGGTTTTTATTCTGTCTAAATGTGTATGGGTGTTTGATGTTATCGTGCAGGTCAGGCCACCCTGTAATGTAAAGCCTTGAAAGCCAAGATTTGGATCTAGTTTTAGAAGAAGGAACTGTGTTTCCAAACGGAAGCAGTCACTTTTTGTATTGGCGTACTGTTCCCTGTAAACGGTAGATGGTTTGGAATTTGTTTTTTTACAGGGGAACCCCAGAGATGGAATTTCCCTTTCTGAATCCTTCCACCATGTTTTTTCAATTTTATTTTTTGTTTTTTCTCAGATATGGAGGATACTACACGATGGAGATTCAGCCTGGTCTAAGAGTGGTCTCCCTCAACATGAACTTCTGTGCTCGAGAAAACTTCTGGCTGATGGTGAACTCCACCGATCCCGCCAACCAGCTGCAGTGGCTGGTCCATACTCTCCAGGCCAGTGAGGACAAAGGAGAGAAGGTGAGTCGAGCAGAAAAAAAACAAAAGCCAAAAGAAGAATCGGGGTCAGTTTGGTCACTTAACATTGTAACGCTAATAAAACAATCGGTGTGGTTTAAATGAAGCTCGGGGTTCATGTCCTACCTCAGTCACGTGCTCATGGGGTGTGATAATGACTTTCTCATTTGTTTTAGCTTCTGTTACTGGGCATGAGAGGGCAATGAAAAAAATATTATTTTATGAGGGCAATAACTGTCCTCTGTGATGTCATTGTCTTGTTTATGTAGGTACATATCATCGGTCACATCCCACCTGGACTGTGTCTTGGCAGCTGGAGCTGGAACTACTATCACATTGTCAACAGGTAGCCACACTGATCATTTAAACCTTAAAGATGCAGACTCCCAGATGTGTTAGAAACGGCGGTTGTACATCATTGTATGTCTTTCCACACAAGAGAAGAACATGACGTTCCGTACACTCAGCAGTGGTTTCTTGCTAACCACTTTATCAGTGTGGTTATAAATGCTGCATGTCTGTTGTAGCGGATGTCTGTTTTTAGGTGTGATGCCAGTATGTGGTATTCAATCCAGATTATCAGTAGGATGTGTCTCTTGGGATAAGTGCAGATGTAAAGATAATTATAGTCAGGTAAATATGTGGTTGACTGACTAGCTAGCAATGCTTCTTTCACTTCCTCTTTTCTTTGCATGGCTAAATCTTGTGTGGTTTTGTATATCTGCTTTAGTTGATGAATGTGCAAGTCTTTTTGCAACCTACAGCTTGTATCATCTCTCCTCCTTGTTTGAAGTCCCTCTCTTGTCAAAATTGGTTATCTTCGTTTTCCTACAGTTGAATGTTTGAGTTTCACTGTGCTGAATGAGGTATGTGCAGAGCTGTTCCCCCTCACTGAAAATCACATTTTCAGGAGCGGGCCTGCGAGCATGATACGTCACATCAGTTAGCGCTGAAAGCCAATCTTGGTCCAATATTCCTTGTACACGGTGCGAAGTGGAAACTTGAAGTCTCTGATGTGCATGCACTGATAATGGACTTTACAGTGAAGGAGGAGACATCTTGTGCTCAAAAGTTAAACTTGTCAAATGGAACATATTTGACTATTCATATATTCTGGAATTTGTAATATTGCCAGAATGAGTGGATGCCACTTTTAGGATTTTAATGTGGTAATTACACTTTTTTTTTGCAAAACCATGTCGGAGAATTTTTATGCTTGGAGCCTTATTTTGACATCTATTTTTCTTTTCTTTTCCTTTTTAAAAACAGGTATGAAAGCACAATTACTGGGCAGTTTTTTGGCCATACACATCTGGATGAGTTTCAGATGTTTTATGACGAGGTGACCATGACGCGCCCACTGGGAGTGGCTTTCATCGCTCCCAGCGTCACTACTTATATTAATCTTAACCCAGGTGAGCTCATTGAACTCGTTTTCCCGTCATTTCAGAAGCAACACACACTGTTAGAAGGGGAAAAACAAAATCGGTATTTAATTCATCTATTTTTCTCACTCCAGGTTATCGTGTCTACTATGTGGATGGGAACTACCAAGGAAGCTCTCGGTTGGTGCTCGACCACGAAACCTACATCCTGAACCTCACGGAGGCAAACCACAAGCCAGAAGTGCCAAGTACCCCAGAACAGAACCCCAAATGGACACTACTGTATCGTGCCACCAAGGCCTACGGTCTGACCAGGCTCTTCCCTTCCAACTGCGACGGGCTCATGCAGACCTTTGTCAAAGATGACCAAGCCTTCCAGAAGTTCTGGTATTTCAGACATAAAGGACACGTGTCGGAGCCCTGCAGGGAGACGTGCAAAACTTCAGTGCTCTGCTTTCTGAGAAGTGGGCGCTACGAAGAGCTGGAGCAGTGCGACCTCCTCAATGGTTTTGGAGGAAATTTGGCCCGGGCTGCCAGAAAAACCCTTTGTTGACCTCAAGTGTGGACTGAATGTCTGGGTGGCAGGGATGCAATGACCAAATATGAAATTGAGCTGAAATGTATGTCCTGTTTTGGTCAAAGAGGACTGTTCTGTTGAGTTCTGTTCTGCCTTTTTTTGTTGTCAGTGATGTTTTGCAAAGACATCGGATTGTGATTCGTAGCATGCCTTGGGATTGTCAACAGCTGTTTTTTGCAATGACATTTGTGTAACAACCGCTTGAAACTGTTCTGAAAGATGTTGTGCAGTACTGCTGTACTGGGTGCCTTGTATCAGGGAGGATGTTTAGCAAATCCGTACTTCACAATAATGCTTAAATATTGTTCTGCTAAAGAATCTCCCAGACCTGATACTGAGATTCTTCTCTGTGTCAATGTCCATAAGCATTTTCAGGATAGGCTTTATAAAATCCCAAAGTTTTCATCAGATTGTGATACATTGTGGAACGTTTACATTAAAATTAGCAAACTATCTGTCCTTTTCACCTGTCCCGCCAGGCAATGTGAACATTAGCTTTTGCTGGGATTTCAGGATGGTGACTTACTGAATCTGGTGGATTTACAGACCTCAGCCATCACTTCTCAGGTTGGAGCTTTACAGAGTTGCTACAGGGTGCACTGTCATCACTTATGATAGTCCTTGGGTCAGTTTGAATGTGAGGATTTAGGTCAGTTCGTATCTACCTTAATGCGCCGGACTATCCGCTTCAGCAAAAAGAGGTTGGCAAAGCTGAATGACTAACAGTATTGTAAATCTGCACTTTAATTCTTTGTTGGCTAGTTCACGTTTAGGTTTAATAGAAACAAACTTCATAGAGCAGACCACAAAGTGTGATGAGCACGGGATGAGTTTGAGATCTCGATCTATGCGACCTGCGGTGAAACATGAGCATGACAAGTAATGCAACTTGTAAAATGAGCATTAATTTACACATTGTATAAATTGTGAATAAAAGATGAAATCTGATACTTGTGTCAATTTTGTTTCGTATGTAGAAGTTTCAAATGGAGCAAATTCTCTCAGGGTTGAATTAATAGCAGCACTGGGAAGTCAACTCAAGATATGTACACTTTTTTTATTTGAGGACAATCAAAATAGTCCTACACACACATACAGGTAGCAAATGATTCACTGGAAGACATGGTAAGTATTTTCACATATATCCTCCTTACCAATTTCAGTTTTAGTGCCACGACTCATCAGAGCAACTCTGCAGTCTACAGGATTTGAATGTAAGTAATTTAATGCCTCTTGTTCATTTTTCTTTTAGTTAGTGTTCAATCTACCAATTTCTCCTCAGCATCCATCATTAAAAGTAAAATCGAAACAAGCCCTTTCGTCCCATTCGGGGCTTCTTTTACGGATCTGAGAAGAACATGGTGACACCAAAGTCCTCCTTGTACAGGTCCCAGGTCTTGGGTTTGTGCGGGTTGTCGAGCTCGTCTCTGGGTAGAAATAGCCTGTGGAGAGTTTGAAGGTCAGCCCGAACGTCATAGCAGAATATGAAACTTTGAGTCAGATGCTACAGAAACGTACTTGTTATCCTCTATGAAAGAAGTATTGAACCAGAAGTAGAACGGAACATCTTCGTATCCTTTTGGTAGACCCTGAAGAGAAAGATGAAATGAAACTGAATCATAGGCTCAGGCAAAACCCCAGCTTTCCTCACATGGTTTTAAAAGAAAAAAAGGTGTAAAAGCATGCACTCACAGCACTTGATTCAAACATGACCTTCACATCCCCCTCGACCACAGGCCCATTCTGCAGGCTGATGACTGCAGCGTTGTTGCCCACATCGGGGAACACCTTTAAACGCCAGAAATGTGTTTAATCGCCTGTTCAACAAATGAGTCGATGTGACCTGATGAGTGTGTGAGACTTACTGTGCAGTTCTCCTGTTTGGCGCACACACACTGAAACACCAGCTCTTTCTTCAAAATGATCTTCACCTTCAGATCGCTGCCATCACCTTTACCCACACCTAGATGAGAGCGTAAAAAGCAGATATGAACACGGGGAGAAATATAAAAGGATAAAAGTTCCTCAGTGGAGTGCCACGCTGGTTTGCTGGGTATCACCTGCTATGGAGTGGATGCGGATGCTCTTGATCGTGAGGCTTTTAGGTGGAGGCAGCTGTCTGTTGAACTTGGACTTCATGATCTCGTAGTACCCCACGTACCGGCTCTGTGGTTTCACAGACACAAAACATCAAAAATAAGGTTTTAAGAGGAAATCTTCTTTAAATTTTCTCCACTGATAATCAATTCAAATCTTTAAAGGCACAGTTCAGCCGACAATCAAAAATACATCTTCTTCCTCTTACCATTGATCCTTCTAAGATTGTTTTGATGTGAGTTGCATAGTTTTGGAGATATGGGTCATCGAAATGTTTGCCCTTGAATATAATGGAACTAGATGACACTCAGCTTGTTGTGCTCAACAAGCTCGACAGCAGTGTCTCCTAACAGATATCATGACCCGCATACTCATTCTAACCCACAGTCCTTGTTGTGAGCAGTTTCATGTAAGGACCGTTTTCTTCCCCCAGAAACCACAATGACACATGGACAACACATGTCCACTTGCTTGTCACAGTGTGGGATGTTAACAATAGGGAAGCTGAGTTGCTAACCAAAACAATCTGTACGGATGAACAGCGCTAGAAATATGAAAAATATGCAAGTTTTTGATTTTGGGGTGAACTGTCCCTTTAATCTGCCAAGATTAAAAGACAGCAAAATCACATATATACACTGCGTGCATTTATATACACACATCATGTGTATGTTATCCTCTATAAACGAGATAAACACACACACCGTCACACACAGCTGGTTGAGTGTTCCCCTCCACACTCAACTGCCACAGTTTAGTTTTTGACCACTGGGAGGCGCCAGAATTATTTCTAATTCTACACAAAGTGGCCATGAGTGTAGCCCAACAAGGGCAACATTTCATACTTTAATGTCACTATAAAAAAATAGTGTCTGTAAGTTTGTCCCCTCGGGAGCCTGTTCTCACTTGAGACGGGGTCTCCACTCCCTGAAACTTGGAGCTTCGACTCTTGTCTGTCCTCCTCTCACCGAAATAGTCCAGACTGTCCTGGTTGGACAAACACAAAGGAGTCACCGTCTGGTTACAAAATGTTTTGCCAATTCATTTACACTTACTCGAACCAATATCTAAATTAAAAAGACACATACCTGTGCACTCTCAAACTGGTCACTGTCGATAAGCCAGGTGCAAATCATCGTACCGGTGCGCCCTGTAAAGAGAGTGGTGGTAAACTGTCAGTAGAGGGTAAACTATTCGTGAAATGCTGCACTTAACTAATGCTTTTGTTCAACTCCAATAAAACACAAAATAACAATGACACAAGTCACAATGTTTGGCATCACCTTTCCCTCCTTTACAGTGGATAGCGATGATGTTTTTGGGATCAGCAGACATCCACTCCCTCACGTTTGCTGTGTATCTCAGCATGTCCCTGAGACAAAGACAGAGACAAAGACTGGCTGAGCTGGCCCTCTGGTGTAGCTGTTATCTACAATGATCCTGTATAACTGTTACAGGCAAACGGGAGAGGTGAAACAAAATGACACATCACAGAAGAATGCGCGACTCACTCCAAGGAGGGGACGTTGTGATCATCTATGAACACGCGTTCGACCTTGTAGTGGAAGAACTGCGGGTCGTAGCCTTTCTCGCCTGAAAACAAAAAGATGACGCTTGTGTAGTTCTGCGTAAAAAAAAGGAATGCAGTGCATGTGATGCGAGGCGTTGCCAACTTACTGCAGAGGTTGTAAACTTTATAGTGGCCTTCATGTTTAGTGTCAAAGAATCTCGCTACTTCCTGCACAGAGAGAAGAGAAATAGGTTACACCTGTGTTCGTATGTGTGTGTGCACACTTTGAGGTCTAGTTTTTGTTGGAAGTCCCTCGTGTCAGTGATACCTGTGAATGGATTAACGTTGAAATTGATGAGTTCAATTCAACTGAACGCAAGTGAGCGATTAAAGCGGGCTCATTTGATATGCATGTACCCAGTTTGTGTCTTGAACTCACCCTGATTGGATTCCTGTAGAACGACTGCTTCCCAGAGGACGGGAAGGACATGGCGATGACACGGTCTAGAGAAGTAAGGTGCAAAAAACATTCCACTTCATAAAAAAGTGTGATTTGTAGCAATCAATTTGGAATATACTTTCTGACACGCATGTATGGTGTTTTTTTTTCTTTCTTATATACACCGCATACAACAGCTACCTGTGACATAAGTGAGGTCAAGGTCAAATCCATCCTTCTGATAACGCCGCTTGTTCTCAGAAACCTGAGACAGACGACAAATCAAACATCGAGAAGTAGACGGCAGCTTCTCTTTTGAAGCCAACTCTGATGCCACACAAGGTGAACTTTACTACATTAGGTGATGAGCTTACCATCCTCCTTGTGACCTTCTCCAGCTCTTTCTTCTGAGCTGCCAGTCTGAAAACCCTCACCAGGATTATTATTCTCAGGAAACGAAGAAACGTCACCACCCTGATGAAGAGTGAATGAAAAAACACTTATCTTAACGGCAGCGAAATAATTCACCCTATATCTTTATAAGGCATGTACATTCTCACACCCTAACAGGTGCAACAAAACTACCAGGGGAATGTGGGAGGTGTTAATTACACAGAGTTTGTACACAGTCCTAATCAGGCAACATAAATTTTAAAAATCCCTGCATGGGTGGGACTATAAATCTGTCTGAGGATCAATTTGAGGAACATCATTAATAAATCCTGGTACACTGCTAAATCTGCTCACTGTATACCAAAGAAGAGCCCACAGAGATTCCGAGCATTATAATCATTCTTTATCCACTACAAATAAATCAAATGAATGCTGGTTCTACGAGAGATCCTTTGTCCTCACGGATGGATTAAAAATAATAGTAAACAACCAGGATGTGAGGCAGATCAATACTGTGCGTTTTAAACTGGGGCACAAAACCAAACCGAGTAATCACGAGTGAAACGAAGCACCACGCAGAGAAAAGTCCTTCGTGTTCCCTCAGTGGCATCCAGCCATGCTCAATAACGTGCCCAGCTGCCGACCCCTTCAACTCTGCGTCTGATTGGCCGTCATGCCTGTGCCACACCAGGTTAAGCATGCGGTCCTCCAGTGATCACTGGCAACCACAAACGTGTAATTAAACTGGTGCACAATGCCAAACTGAGTGAATATAGATGACACATTACATTACACTCCACTTTCAATCATTGCTTTCAATCATTCGTCCTGCCAGTCTGATCGCCAGCTTATGAAAATTGGCCCTTGCAGCGTGACGTCGGGCTGTGCTTTCTATGAAAGCTGAGTCGGCTCCAACCGCCGATTCAAATTACTGGGAAAACCTGCGTTAAAAATGCACCCCCTGTTTTTACGTAAATGCAGCCTAATAGCTGGTGATGCAGGAGAAAGAAGGTTACCTCGGGATGAGGCTGGTTCCCGTCAGGTCAGAGAAGGTGTAGACCATAGTGACCACCAGCGTGATCACCACAACACAGGCATCTACGATGTTCAGCTTGGAGCTGAAATAAACTTTGAACCTGAAAGACAGTTAGTTAAACAAAACACAAGACGGTTAATGTGCTGCAGAGAAAACCAGACCATTCAACAGCTGGCATGTGCCTGAATCTTGATTCATTAATATGACAAAAATATGAGAGAAAGTCGGTGACAGCTGTTCTAGTTTGCTCCGAGTCATTATGTTTCCCAGTGACCAGCTTGAATCATGCCATACATTTCCTGTCCAGCTTCCTCTTCACAACTTCCTGTTCAACGGCTAATCGGTTGATTTACGCTGACGCAGGACTGTGGGAATGTTTGCATCACTCTTTTAAAGCGTTTCTCGTACTCACTTTCACAAGCAAAGCGGGTTGCAGCGGGCAAGTGCAGTTTGCGATCTGAATCCTGAATTAACCCCCCCGACTAACAAAAGCCTCAGCAAGTGATGAACGGTACAAGCTTCACGATTTAACAGAAGGCTGTAAGAAATATATCAGGATACACTCTCTCACCCCTCCACATAGACCCGCAGCAGCACGTCGATGAGAAAGAAGAATGAGATGAGCAGCGACACGGCCTCTATGGCATCTCCAACCTCTCTGCTCCTGGCTGGCAGGGAGAGGTCCACAATCACCAGCACAAAGTCCACGAAGATCAGAATCACTCCAAATATACTGGTGGGGAAAAGACGGACAGCATCATCAGACAAATACCACGACAGGCAATCGTCTCTCTAAGACAACCCCCCGAAAAAACACACACTCACCGAAATCCAAAGGACATGACAAAAGGCGTTATCTTCTTCCGTACATTGCTGCAAAAGGAGGAGAGAGTGTACAGTGATCCTTGGAATCAATTTTTGCAGTATCGCCTGCAGTCCAGAAGTGTATGAACTTACTGGTACATCGTGTCTGGCACCACGCTCTCATCCTTTCCATCGTCAATCTCCACCGTAGCATCCTCCATCTTTGCAATGTTTCTAAGAGGAGACAACGTAAACAAGATCAGATCTTCACAAATGGAATGAGTGGATGGAAGAGACAGCAACAAAAGAGCCATCTCACCCGTTCACACCTGAATCCGACCCTGGATTGAAGTGGACAGAGGACATGGTGTGTGTGTCTCCCTCCTCGCTTTGTTCTCAACTTGTAGTCTCTGTATTAGAAGTGCAAAAAAACATACTTTAAAAAACAAAACCAAAAAAAAGGCATGTTGTTCCAGAGACAGGGAAAAAAAAGAAGAGACAGAGGACAAAAAACTTAAGGAATCCAGCCCTGAAACACCACTTTAGGTGCTGCACAGAAAACAACTTGAAAAGAACAGGAGCACTTTTATCCTGAAGGTCTGATCAGCATCCAGGAGCCTTCCGCTGAAGTCACTTAGGAACCAGTGTTGGGATTATTAACATAATCCAACAAGCATAAGGAATTAGCAGGAAGGAGTGAAGTGCCCGGGAATCATTATTACCTCGAAGTAGGCAAAAAATGAAAACAACTACCCGCTTCCCTCCACACAGTCCTTCCCTTCCTTTCTCTTCCCCTCGTACCGTTTTGTTTACACGTTGACACTGAACTAGCTCCAACATAAAAACTAGCAAAACTCGCGGCTGCTGCTGCTGCTGCTGCTGCTACTTACCGTGCGGAGAGTCATTCGTGAAACTCTACTTTGACTGTTTTGTCTTGTGACTTCTTGTGAGGACAGAGGAAGACAGTTCAAAGGTTAACCGGGTGGACTTTTTTTTCTCTCACTCTCTCTCTCTCTCTCTCTCTCTCTCTCTCTCTTCATCCACTATTCGTCGTGCGTCCGTTTTTTTTCCTTTTCT
>CAEMYA010000025.1:1065917-1088913 GCA_903131615.1 Diplodus sargus | reverse complement strand
GTAGCGGTTTCAGACTTCCTGGAGCTCTGTGAAAAGAGAAAAAAAAAAGAAGAAAAGAAAAAAAAAGAAACGTCCTGTTTTCTTTGTTACTCTTTACTCATCTGTCCTCTTCGGCTGACTGGACCTGCTGACCGTAACCTCCCTGTGACCGGTACAGAGCTGGTTAGCTGCTAGCAAACAGATTAATAAGTGAGCCAGCAGCCAGCTGTGGTGCCCTCACACCTCTCCCCTCCTTTCCTCTACTATCTTCTCCCCTCCTCTCCTCTCCTATCTCCTCCTCTCCTCTCCTCTCCTATCTCCTCCTTTCCTCTCCTCTCCTAACCCCTCCTCTCCCCTTTCCTCCTCTCCTGCAACATCTGCTTTCCATTACATGTACGTTCCCAAACAAAACCAACCAGTCCTATAAAAGTTACTGGTTTCAAGTACTTTGAGGTACTTCTACTTGGGACCTACTTTAATATTTCCAGTATATGTTGAATACGTTTAGGCCATTATCTCACAGAGGGATCCTTTTTTTTATTTTTTTTTTTTTTTATTGCACTACATT
Organism: Diplodus sargus; assembly: GCA_903131615.1. NCBI lineage: Eukaryota > Metazoa > Chordata > Actinopteri > Spariformes > Sparidae > Diplodus > Diplodus sargus. Next base: position 1,088,366 of record CAEMYA010000025.1, on the reverse strand, counting down.
TATTTGCTAACTTCAGGTTTTGATCGTTTACAGCCTACACAGTTAACCAGTTCAGCGGCTGTGGATCAGGAGTAGAACCAGAATCTTGTTGTCGGAAGATTGCTGGTTCGATTCCCCCGGTCTGCATGTAGAAGTGTCCTTAGGCAAGATACTGAACCCCCAAACTGCTCCTGATGGGCTGGTGGGCACCTTGCATGGCAGCTACCACCAGCAGTGTGTGAATGTGTGTGTGAATTGCTGTAACATATTAAATGAATACATATGCCTATGAAATTAATCCTGAAGTGAACTTGTGAATTTATATTTAAGTTTATATCTATTGCCCCATTTATTTATTTCAGGTTTAATCAACTTATTCATCTATTGATATATTATCTGATACAACATAAGTCATGCACCACTTCCTAATCCAATATATATGCCTATTATCCCGAAAAGAATGACCTTCTGTACTTCTTAGTAGCCTACACACAGTGGTGATCTTTTTTTTTTTTTTTTTTTTTTAACACAGTGGTGGTCTTTAAGTAAAACAAGTCACTTCTTCCCATCCCTGATTGAATTTAAGTCCACGCTAAAGTTGGAAGACACTGCAAATAGAGGCAAAACAATGGCAGGCTTTAATATAACATCAATAATAAACTTCAAATACCCAAAGAAGTCAATGACATTATAAGGTGGACAAGGTTACTAAAAAAAAAAGAAACAGTAAAAAATGTAGCTCATAAACAAAGTAACTATTGTCAAAGTATATGTCAACCAAAATATAAACTATCACTAACCAAAAACCAACACTAGGGGGCGCCAAATACATATAACACTTAAACATTCTGCTGTGCGTTGGATACAAAAAAAAAATGCTTTCAACCTTAAAAACATAGTGGAAAAACAATGTCACTATTAATGTAACACCGACAAAATTGCTTAAAGAATGTAACTTATACACGATAGATATTGTCCAAACATATGTCGGTACAAATATAAAACATTATTTAAATGATCTGCTGCTTTCTGGATCTATTTCGACTGTTGATTGAAAAAATGATGACATCACCCTGAAAAAGAGAAATAAGCTCCATTTAAAGCAGCTGTTTGATTAAAAGATATAACTACATGTATTAACAAATACATCTGTAAACATACGGTACAACACACAATAAATATAGGAGTTTATTTCAAGAAAGGCAGATAAGGCGGATCTCATATACATTACATGATTTAACTATGTGATGACAATTGACAGCTGACAAAATGATCAAGAACGTTTCTGCTCTGTTGTCACTTTTGTTATTTGAACTTCTTAAAGTTGATATGTTTGAATGTGAGCCAACGAAACCCTCTCTATAAAGATCAAACTGAACTCTGTTTACTGAAGACACTTTTGGGAGCGCAGCGATAAGAAATCGATCAATTGGTTTTATTTACCACAAAAGGAAACAGAGGGAAAAAAACAATGGATACTACCTCAGGTATGTGAGGAATGACGTCCTCTCAACACTCTTCTGCAGGTCTGGGATCGGTTCCTCTTCCCAAATACTAGAACGCTTCAGTGTTTGGCAATATGGTTGGCCGAAATCTGGATCCTCTAATGTGGACCATGCAGAACCAGCCCAGCCTATAAATAATACTGACAACACTTGAGACGAAAAAGAACACTGAACCTGGGCAAAACACGGTTGTGAAATGAAGGTAGGTGGAAGCATCGTAGCTTCTCTCTCGGTGTCTGCGCGTTCTTCGATCTTTAACAATATGTTGCATTTTATGATTTCAGACTGAGATTTCAGCGAGGAGATTCTTCCCACAAACCATGCTGGTGTTGCTGCTGTTGGCCGTGGCCTTTTCTTCACAGTTGTCAGTATGTATCTTACTCCTGAAGGACATCAGGATCTCATTCTCTGTACTGACATTGAAAATTTAATGTGTGGTTTTAGAGAATGCAGGCAAAGGCTTTTTAATAACTGCCATTCCTAGAAAGTCCAGAAAGTCAACATAAATCAAATCTGTTCAACTGACGCCTGAAGATGCGGCCCCGTGCTTTCACTGGCCCCTCTCATTCTACCAAAATGACCAAGCGAAATCTTTTTTTTTTCTTTCTTGATTTAAAGGCGATGGACTCCTGCGGGCCGGAGGTCGCAGCGTTAAAGCGCAGCATAAGGAGACTGGAGAATAAACTCTTGATCGGGGCTTGGCAGGTCGAGCACTTGCAGATGCACAAATACTTCCGGCCCTCTCAGTCTTCTGCGTCAGATACAAAACCTGAACCTGACACGGCTCCCACTGTGAACAGCAGCAACAGCGGGACGTTAGACAGCTCTGACAAGGCACTGATGACAACACTTCCACCAGCAGGCAATTTGATTGTCCACGACAAAGGTTAGAATGGTTCACTTTATATCATAATACATTAACAAAAAATATGATAAACAGTCTACGGTGCATGATTTTATGCAACATGAAGTAAGAATTTTATGTGTCAATGGTAAGCATGATAGGCAGCCATCCTTAAGGCCTTTTTTTAATGCCATCTTCCTAGACTGTTCCGAGCTGTTCGACAGACTGAGACCACCGAGCGGTTTCTACCGCATCAGACCCAAATCACGCCAGGAGCCTGTCTTGGTCTACTGCGACATGGAGGACGGGGGAGGATGGACGGTGTTTCAGAAACGCCGGCACGGGAAAGTGGACTTCGACAGGTATTTTTCGTCAGAGGGAGTAAAGCATGTGTGGGTCCTTGCCAAGCTCAGCATCAGATCACGGTGTAGGCGTTGACAGAGCGAGGGAAAAAAACGGCTGCCCGATTCTCATTTCAGAGACTGGGTGGACTACAAAGATGGCTTCGGAGACTTCAAACTGTGGAATGATGAGTTTTGGTTGGGGAACGACCACATTCATTCTGTACTCTCAGAAGGTCAGAAAAGATTAAATCCCCCCCCACCCCCTTTTTATAAGTGGTATTTTATCTTTTTAATTGTCTTTCCATTATTTCTCATGTTTTGTGAATATGTATTTGCATCGAAGGCCAGAACCTGGTGAAGATAGATCTGATGGACTGGGACGGAAAGAGAAATTATGCATTTTACGAGAACTTCAGGATCACCGATGAGGCCGTAAGACACATTTTACGGTTCTGTTTCTTGGTCTAAGAAGCAGCAGTTCCTAACAAACGTTACTTGCTTTTCACCCTTGTTCCAGGACAAGTATCGTCTCCAGTATGAGCTGTATAGCGGGAAGGCTGGGGATGCTCTGACCGGGGGTGGGGGGATGGTGGAGAACTGGTCCGCGTGCCTCAGCGGCATGCAGTTCAGCACCAGAGATCAGGTTGGTGATATGTCCTGATAACGCTTTATATTAAGAACCTTGTGATGAGGTTTAATTAATAGGTAATAAGGCCGTAATAAGTCCTCATAAGGTGATTATTAACATAATAAGACTGTGTAAGCGTTAATTACGTGCATGTTTGTTTCGTAGATTATAAGATCATTAGGCCTTTATAAACGTTCGTAGGCAGAATATAAAGGTCCATTATGTACGTATAGGTGCACAAGTTTAAAAAAATTAACCAAAATTATCTACAGAACATGAAGAGATATCATTTTTGATGTCATGTATTGTGTTACTGACATTAGCACGTTAGCACATAGCTAGCCCAGGCCTGTCTTTTCTCACAAAAACCTCCTCCTAGCTCACAGTCTGGACCGCTTACTGTCTGGCTAACTTGTGCAACTAGCTAATGTCAGCTAGCAGTTAGATGTTACTCTGTTGAAATGTCTCCCCTATTTATTCATTAGAGTATGGATGCAAGAGGTGGCACCTTTAAACTTGTTGTTTCTTACTAGTGGTTCTAAATGTCTTATAATCTGACAATAAACATATTTTTAGGCTGTCAAGACTTACACACCGTTGTCTTAATAATATGAAGCATCTTATATTGACTTAAAGGGCCCTTGTTACCTAATGACCTATGCTACTTATGCTAGTACATGGACGCTCATTATAAAGTGCAACCTATATATTAGCGGAAGATTACTGACAATGTGCAGACGACGACTCCAATAACACTGACGCTGGTGATGCTCATCGACAGGACAATGACCGCTACCTTCAGGGCAGCTGTGCTGTGGAGAATAAGGCAGGATGGTGGTTCAACAGGTGAGACCTTTTTCAAATAAATTAAAGTGTTCAATACCATTACCACACCATGGAGAGAACCTATAACTCTGTGGTTAAAAAACTAAAAGACATACTACATCCGTGACATTGTGTACTATCTTTCTATCTACAGATGTCATGCAGCCAACCTAAATGGGAAGTTTTATCGCACGGGACAGTACAAGGGCCAGTATGACAACGGTGTGGTGTGGGGCACCTGGAGAGGCCTTTGGTACTCCCTCAGACACACCACCATGAAGGTGCGGCCTCTGGTTTTCCTGGACGTCGAGGGCAGTGGAGCGGGGTGAATTTAAAAAAAACAAAAAAAACACAAGGCTTCAAATTCCCCGGTGACCGAGGGCAAACACTGACGCCATGTTTACACTCTTTGTATTTCAATTGCTCCCTTTGCTTCATTCTTTGAAACTACCAGTATCTACTTGTTTCCCATAAAGAATTGCTCTCTGTAACGTTTATATTACTCAAACAATAAAAACAAGCAGGATCTCAGCCACAGTGCCTCATTGACATTCATGTGAATCCGCTTACTGTTGATCTGAATTGTGCATTTTGCAGAAAATACATGATAAAGGCTCGACATCGCTCATCTCACACATTACAAATTGTCCCTAAGCTAAATCGTAGGTAGAGTGCTTGTCAGTACAGTACAGTATTGTACGGTGGCACTTCACAGCATGATAAAAACAGCACATTCAGCAATGCATAACAATAGAGACTGAGATGTCTTCTGTAGGGTTTTTGAATACTGTCATTGAAAGGGTTGTGTTTAACAGTGCATACAGATGCGGGTAACAAGGTTAAATATGAAACCTAAAGAGGCACTCTGAACGTGCACACTTAAGGACAAAAATACAGTATGCTCAATCATAATGCCTATCAAAATTTGAAATATCAACACAATTACAATTTAAAAATGCAATAGAAAAACATAGTATTTGAAACAAAAACGTTTTTGCTCTCTCAAAGTCCTTAGATCTCTCACATACAACATAATTACTACCAATATGTGGGTCTGTGTCAAAATGAGGTTAAAGTCACAGATGTGACAGGTCATCTACTCCTCTTCCCCTACGTAAGATGAGGACAGATCCAGGTCCAGCATCTTCTGCTCTGCCTCGCTCAGCCTGTACGGCGAGCCACCGCTGCTGCTGTAGTCTCCAGACATCGGCAGAGAGCGGCAGCGGCCTTGCCTGTGCTCCGAGGACGACGCGCTAAAGGTGGAGCTGCGTTGCCGCCCCCTGACCGCAGAGCAGGACTGAGCTTCTTTTAATTTCCGGGCCAGCATATTCCTCTGGATGGGCGACGGGCCGCGGCGATTCCAGTTCAGCTCGGCCCGCTCGGCGCGATCTACGCTCAGGCTGGCGGGCCCTGTGGCTGGACCCCCAATCCCGGAGATTCCCCCTCCACCTCTGGCATCAAAGCTCCTTTGCCTTTCCCCAGTGCCACCGAGGTCTGCTTTAGCGTGTTCTGAAATGCTGTTTGTGTTGGTCCCCGTGTGCCTGAGTTCACTGTTGTGAGAAGGAACAGCTGTCTCTATCCAAGGCTTCCTCTGAGGTCTGGAATTAGCCCAATCCGAGGCCCCATGCTCTGGAATGGGATAAGAGCGATACGGCTGCCTTTCCCATCCTCCTTTGGTCCAGGAACTTCCTTCAGGAAGGGTCCGAGATCCCACCTGAAAAGGATAATGTATGATATTAGTTAATTAGAAAGGCTTAAACAGACCTACACAATATACACTCTACAGAAACACATAAATTAAGCTGGACTGGTGACCTGGGTCATGCTTCTTTCTCTGAACTGTCTGGAGTGTGCAGAGGGCGGCGGCTGGGGTTTGGTGTCATTAAAACTGGAGGTCCGGCGGAAATTTGGATTCCTATGATAGGAGTTTCCCATTCCTGCATCTCCTCCTCCTCCTCTGAGACCTCCTAACCCGCTCCTCTCCACCATCTCTACCCAGTCAGCAGTGCGATCTCGCCATTTTGAGCTGCCCCTGCTTGCGTGACCAGAGACATGAGGGCCCAGGACCAGCTCCACTCTGGGGCTCAGTCTGTCCGGCGTGGCTCGAGGGGTCTGCGCCAGCGGCTCAGGGAAGGGAGCCGCGATACGAAAGTGGTTGCAGTTGGCGTCGTCCTGGAGGCCCGGAGGGAGCGAGGTTAGAGCAGATCCAGTTGGTGTGGGGATCGGGGAGCTGGTGGGTGAAGCAGATATTTCTAACAAGGTGTCATGGACCGGGCTTGAGGAGACATGGTACAGCTGTGTGGCTTCTTTTAACCCCTTCTTCTTCATTTCTTTTAACTGATGCTGAGCCAATCGATACCTAGAGAGACAATACATTTTTTTTTAAGCCTGAGGAATGATAATACGTTTGACAATAATGGTCCATGTGATGAAAGTAAGCAAATACCCTAAACATACCCAAATATTGTCGGCAACATCTTCAGACCTGAGGGGGACAGCCTCTCTGAGTCCTGTGAGACAGGCATCACCAGGGTCTGTGAGAGAGGCTGGCCGCCCAGCATCGCAGCGTCTTTCTGGGCTACACCCCCAAGGAGGCCGTGGCCATCAGACAGGCTGGGTCTTTGGAGGCTGTGGCCACATATAGAGGCCTCATCCGAGAGCTTGCGTCCCCCCGGGGAATGCATGGACCCTCTGCGGACGGAGCTGCACTGAGGGGTGTGGCAAAGCTTCCTCCACACAGTCACCACAACAGTAGCCAGAATCACAGCCAGGCAAAGGGAGATGCCGGCCACCACGACCATGTTTCCGCCGAGGGGCGCGTCTCCGACAGGCGCAGCGGGAGGGGACGGAGAAGGTGCAGGCAACACTGGGGAGGGGAAAGGGGAGGGTGTTGTGTCGAAAATGAATATCAAGGAACAGAGAGAGTTGAAATAGAAAAGAAGTAGATGAAGAGACTGACCCGCGCAGTCCTCCAGTGAGCACACGGACTGCTCCTTCACCATGCCGGTGCACCGCACCCCTCCGACACCTGAGGGCAGCAAACACTCGCGTACTCGTTCCCTCACACCCTCGCCACAGTTCACACTGCACACACTCCACGGCTGCCACGGGCCCCATGACTCTGCAGGGGAAAAAAACAGAGGAAATTTATCAATAACAGATAAAACAATAGAGAGTTGACAGTACAAGCCTGCAATAAAGCCTGTAAAAGTGTAACAAATTGGACCCTACCGTATGAAGATGGTCAACAATAATGTCACATGACATCAACCAGTTAATGCTTTACCCCCTAAAATAGAATAAAGTTGGGACACAACCGCCATTATTGTCCTTATCTGTCAACATGACCATAAAGCAATTCATTCAATTGATTTCTGTTTAATTTGGCAAGTAGCCTTAATATAAATATAGTGTGGCATACGCAGATAAGTAAACTTATTTCTTATGAATGAGTCAATTGTGTGTCTTGGTTATGTGTGAGAGCAGACACAGTGTGACTTCATGTGCTCGAGGGTCAAAATAGTACCGTGACCTGTCAGCTGCAGACTGTATTTGATGATGCTTGCTAACACACTGCATTTTAGCAACATCGTAACAATTTCAGTGTAGTAGCTAGCGCTGGAGCAACTGATCAGTTAGTTGTTGATAATCAAATGACACAGCAACTATTTTGATGATTAACTAATTAGTTTGAGTGACTCAAGATACAATTCTATGATTCCAACTTCTTCTTTACTCCTCCTTGACAGCAAATTAAATATCTTTCGGTTGTCGGCGAAACAAGACAGTCTTAAATAAAACTGATTGAACGCATGGGTGCTCCAGTGAGTCAGCAAGCACAAAAGCAGGACCCTGAAAATGAAGTAGCTAAATGAATTGCAGCCATTGTTCATTTTAATGTTATCACTTGTCTTTTTCCTTCTGTGAAAAAGGCCTCTTGCCTTTTCCTTGATGAGGCCATTCCTCAAGTAGTGCCTGGGTTTTATCCACCACCGGACTTTATCTGACAAAATACGGATGACTAAAGCAATTTTGGGGCGAATCCCCCTGCTCTATTGACACTGCTGAATTACAAGCACAAGTGGGGTTGAAATGTATTTACAGCTGCCAAATGTGAACGTGTCGCTCTTGTAAATCTCACCTGTACTCCGGTGAACCACCAAACAGGTCTGTGCAGGACTGGGAGAGCGACTGAAGTTGAAAACAAAGCGAAAGCAGTACTTATTCCTCCCTGGGTAAAACACAGAGCAGTTGAACTCTGTCTCATTCTCTCCCTGCGTCAGCCAGTTAAAGGCCAACGGAGGAGACAAGGGCTCTTCCGGTCCGATCCCCAGCAGTGCTGCTCCACCTGCTCCGGCACCTGCATCCTTGTACAGCAACACTTTCCCGTTGACATGAGCGCAGGGTGGGGTTATCAGTTTAACGGTCATAGTCCCTTCGCAACCACTCTTGTAAGCGTTGCCGTTTTCCACCAGCAGCTTGTAGGAGAAGATGCGGGACAGGTAGAGAGCTCCAGAGCTCTTCACATCCTGCGCTGCATGAGGGGACCGCAGAGCCACTCGTATGAAGTCCCTCTCTGTGAAGGGGAAGGCGCAGGCCAGCTCAACACTCTGGGAACGAAGGGGTTTAATCGGGTGTCGCGTGCGGACTCGGACCTTGTCGATGTTGTTTCGCCCTATCTGGTTGTACTCCATGTAGCTGACCTCCAGGAAGATGGCAGAGTCAATGCCACTGGAACAAGCCTGGAAGTGTTCATTAGTGGATATCCCAATCTGGGGAGAGACGGAAGAAGAGATGCAGGTTAATCATACTGCAGCGCAGTAAGCCAACGTAGTGTGTGAAGTTTAGGACCTTGTTTGTCTTGCCTGAAAAGATCCCGAGTGGTTTCCAGCCCTCTCCACAGCGATGTGGAAGGTGGGCCACTGCACCTGCAGTTCTGAACTCCACCACCAGGAAGTGCTCTCCTTGCTGCTGTCGTCCGTGCCGTTAGCGTGAGAAGCGGCGGAGATGCTGGTCTGCCTCAGCAGGAACCGGAAAGTTCCTGCATACAGGAAGCAGGAGCAGTTGAACTCCACCCTGCCGGCCGCTTGGCTGCTGGGTAGAGTCCTGATCAAAAGGGTGGTGTTGGTGTCCGTGTTGACCAGAGAGAGGCTCGTGCTGCGGATGGTGCTGCCGTTGGGTTTTGTGCTGAAGTCCACAAATACACTGGCGTTGCTCAGGGCAACGTGGAGGGAGGGCCAGATACTGAGCCCTGCAAAAGCTACAGGAAAGAATGCATGGAAGATTTAATCAATATTATTTTTTTGTCTATTGTAATTGAATATCTGCTCATCCAATTTTCTTGACGTGACCCCGCAAGCTGTTGGTGACTGCTGCCATACGTTGTTCTTCTGTTTACTTGGTGATTCAATAACACGGCAACAACGGATATCCTAATATCTGTTTTGGTGTGGACAATTAGATGAAAGGTCATCCAATAAACGTTCGGACTGTAGAAAAGGTTAAAGTCCAATGGCATCTCACAAATTCTAGAAATCAATCTGGAAGAAATGCAACTTCATGCAGCCTACAATAAATAAACAGATTATGTACGGGTCTCCTGGCACATTTCCCAGCCACAATTGATGGAATTTGCACGGTACAGCCAAATAACGAGTTCAGCATTCCATCATGGACACTGAGGAGCCACAATCCAAATCAAAACAATTGATCATACAGTATCATCCAGGCATCATCATACAGTATGTAAATACAAACAATACATACAGACTGCTTACCAGCACCTCTGAACTTATTAGTACAATATCAGGAAAAGAAAATGTTTTGGGGGAATGATCATATTTGCATTTCACTTTCCCTGTAAAAGACATATTGAAATGATGCGGATGTGGTTTCTGCTGGGGTCTGCACCAAAAAAATGTTCCCTTACGTCTGGGATATACGATCTGTGGGCCGGGACATCTCATTTATAATGGTATAGAGTGACATATTTTACCTTATCAAAAGGCTTGCTGCTCCTGTGATCCTGTGAGTCATTTTTTTCTGTCCTACTACAGAACAATAGCATAAGGATTTTAGGAGCTGTCGTCTGATTGCGGTGCTTCAGTCCCCTTGTGCAAACCTCACATTCTCACAAAGCAAAGAATAAGAAATTGACCCTCTGTTATCCTCCTCTGCCTTTTCCTTCAGCTCGATTTCTCTTCTCCCATTTGAACGAGGGGCACGTAGGTTGGCACAGTCCATTTAAGCTTTGTTGAGTGTTTGCCTGATCAATTCAAATCAATGACCCCGCCAGCCTTTGTTGTCAAACATTAAGTTACCTCACCAAAGTGGCTTGGTGACACTCACCGTATCCCATGAGCGCCAGCAGAAAGGGCAGCAGCGAGACAGCCTGTGGCATTCCGATGTCTGTACCTCTGTTTTCTCCCACACCGCATGACCGTCCTCTTCCGCCACCCCCTGACCTCTACATATCAGGGGGAGATCACAGAATAAGCAAGCAGAAACAAAAGAAAAAAGAGAAAAAAAGAGAAAAGAAAGGAAAACAAGTAGTCCACATGCAATAACCAATTGTGCTTGTTGCGTCAGAAGACAGGAGAAGGCTTGGGAGAAGTGGTGCACTGATCTGAGGTATGAAAAACAGGAAGGCTGGAGCGTGAAGCTGCGGCCGTGAGCTCTCTGGATTTACAGTGGCGTCTTCCCCTTCCTCCCATCTTCACAATGGGCATGGTGGGACAACAAATATTTGTGCGGTACAGCCAAAATCATTGTTGTTGGGTCGCTCGTGAAGGTTTTCAATGAGTGTGTTTCCTTTGCAACACAATAGACCCCGGAAACACATTTTAGGATTTTTGGGGGACCAGGACTGCTTAAAATGACATTTTCTTTCTTTCTTTCTTTCTTTCTTTTTTACATTTTACACCCTCATTCAAATTCTGACCATTGGAGACTGCCATCCAGGAACAACTCATGTCTGGTTTGAAATGAATGAATAAAGTCACCACACTCTTCCAGCACTTCACCTGAAGGCACCTGCATTTAGAGCAGAGCCAACTCCAAACCAAGCAGTTAGCCTAGCATGAGTGTTAGTTAGTTAGTTAGTTAGTTAGTTGCCTTTATTGTCTCCCTTAGGAGAAATTTGTTCTCCCCCTTCATACTCAAGTCAAGTGTATTAGGAGTGTGTGTCCTTTCCTTTTAAAATATATATTCATATCATTTTTACAGCCCCAGTGCCAAATATTAAACTTCAAACTTCTCCTCAACCTGGACATTCTACAAGTAACGTTAGTGTGCGTTGCGCAGTTTTTTTTTTTTTAAACTGCCTTTGGGACGTGAAGCTAGTTAATGTTAATATTTTATAGTAGGAAAATCAAGCTGCTCTACTCACATGTCTCGTTGTCTCAACACAGCATTATTCCTCTCCAGTTTACCAGCACGGAAACCGCAATGACAGCCCTCCACACGCACGTCTCCTGTGACTGATAAAAGTGCTAATAATTACGGTGACAGTCAGCAGGACGAGCGGGACAGAGTTCAACCGGAGCAACTCCGAGGGGCGGGCGGATCCGCGCGCACAGCCACCTCACGGTCATCTGCGGGGCGATGGGCGGGTTGATTCCGCGTGCAGCAGCTCACTGCGCTGTTGTTCCTCCCTAGTGTGCAGGGACAGTTCACACTGCGATCTGTGAGGTACTGCTAAATAAACCAATAAGATGCTTACTTTCAGACAAAAAAAACTAAACAAAAAAACATTTGTTTTTACTGTATACTGATAAAAAAGTAGTTTTTTTACTCAAGTACTGTACTTCAGTATACTTTGAAAGTGCTTTTGTAATTCTGCTGCTTTCCACTTCCACTCCACTAAGTTTCAGGGGCCAATGTTGTACTCTTTACACCACCAATATCTATTTGATGGCTTTAGTTACTTTGTAGAATACAAGCTGCATCAGAGCCAAAGCAGCACATGTTAAATAAAAAAAACATTTAAATCAGCAATTAGATCAATTAAACTCTTGAATCAGATGGCTTTACTTTTACTCAAGTATTCTTAGGTACTTTTTATAAGACCGATGCCAATCCACTGCATTTCAGAGGCAAATATTGTAGTTTTTACTCAACTACATTTGTTTAATAGCGTTATTACCAGTTAGGCTACTAATAAATGATCACACGTGGAATTAGCTCCTGTTCACCTGCTGCAAAATTGAAGTGATATACACGTTAATGCATCACCAATTATAATAATGTAGGCTGGTAATGACAGTAATAAAGAAATAGTGACATAATAGCAATTGCAGTAATATAACTGATACTTAACTTCTGGTATTTTTAAGTATATATTTAGGTAAAACATTACTCGGGTAAATGGCAGACAGCCGTACTTTTACTTGTACCACAATATTTTCACACTGTTGCCTGATCTGAATACTTCTTCCACTACTTCTCTTTACATTCCTGCCGGGGGGGCTTGACAGGGAAAATGTAGCAAAACTATTTTCTGGTTTGGAAGTGGCTCTTACTACTGTGGGCTCTCTGAATTTCTGTGATAAAATCTGAATTGTCTGTACATGCAGGCTAATTTGCACAAGATTGAGTTTACATACAGGCTTAGAAGTTAATGTCATAAACGCAACGCGTATGCCGTATGGAGGACAACAAGAGATTGTTATCCGTTTTAATAGGGCTGCATATGAGTCATTTAAAGAACTTCGGCGCAGGTGCCTGAGGAAAGTGACGAGGTGGGGAAATATGTGAGATTCGACAGATGGATGGATCCCCTCCTTTCCAGTGGCAGTCGCTCATAAAACTTTCTTTCATCTTATAGATTAACTCATAATATTCAGTTAGAACAGCAGTCCGTATACCAGTAAGCCCAGAAGGCCCCGGAAACATTTCATACAATGTGTTCACAGCTGTAAACTGCAGAACTATTCATCTCACACAGTCATGTTAGCTTGCCTGAATGCAAACGGCCGAGACCCATTTTGTGCAAAAACACTCATCAAAAGTTCAGCGTCGTACACGAATCCCCCCCTAATCACTATGATCAAACCTGCCTTTGAGCTCTCAAGACTCCCTGATGCAATTGGGTTCATCTACTGTCAATAAGTGAAGCACATGGTGGGTTAATCTAATCAGCTGTGGAGCACTGCAGACCTTCAATCTTTTTTCCTCCAGAGAAAGCAGAAAACAGGAAGCTTCTCTGGAGATGAAACGCACTCGACTGCTCGGCCCGGCTCACAATGGGAACAAAGAACTTTTCTATTGCGTGTGTTAAAAAAGCCCTACAGGGACGCGCGTGGGATTAAAAATACCAGCGCACTGGTAACACTCACAAATAACACCCAGACATGTAGCTACTCAGACTGAGAAAATGCTCATATTTCACACATTCAAACCTTCCACCCTTTACGATATCCTGTAACAGTCGATTTGGCCAGGTGACAGAATTCACAACCGAAGTAACAGGGGCGCTTACCTTTCGGCTTGGCCTCAAAACAGACACAACTGGAATCTTTATGACACGACCTCAGCAATGACAGGATAAACTGCCTGAGGAGTGACTTTTGGCGACGTGCCCTAAAAAAAGCCGTGAACCGGACCGACAACATTTTTATCTCGATCCGTTTCTCGAGTGCATCCTCAACGAAAGATTCAATTCAAAAGGCGTTTTTGACGTACAAGGTTGAGAGAGAGCAAAACAATCTGAAAGGTGAAGTAGGGTATTCAGTTCTTGGTATGTTCAGGCGCTCCTCAGAAGACGAGACAGAACGACGTGCTGAATTCCTTTAATCATTTATTACGTAAATGTATTTTTTGTTACTTAGAAAAACATGTGATCAGGGGCTATGGGCTTTTTTTCCTAACAGTCGTACACAGCTTATACGGTGCAAAAAATATAAACCATCAAGACAGTTTTCCCAAACCCATTTATTACTAAACCCATTTTTTTTTTTTCAGCGTTCCACCAAAAAAAAGCAACATGTTGGGAAAACTTTGCTGAATGTACAGTATTTGACATTTTCGTTTCCTTTTACTCTTGGACCTAGATAGAGAATAGCTGGTAATATTTACAGTGCAGAGATTTACCACCAACAGACCACCAACTGTTCAACAATCAGAAGCAGACTGGACAGGTTCAGTGCTGCCTAATTGTTTATGTATGTGCTGCGAAAGAGATGGTGTTTTTTTTGCATCCAGCTCATCAGTAGAGTTTTTTTTTCCCCCCCCACTTAGTTTGTGTTCTGTAAACAGGTCAGAATAGGTTTGGGTAGAATCTCAAACCCTCGACAGAGTCGTCTCGACACAGGTGGCCCATCTTCTCAGCCAGCAGCAACCTGGACGCGAGGAGAGGAGACAATGACATGAAGAATAAACGCGCGTGCTAAAAATGCAGCAAAAAGGAACAACGACATAAAAACGCGTGAACATTCTCATGGTTTTAAGAATACTGTGAGACAAAACCCGACAGACTAACACGATGAGTCCTAGTGAAGTGTTTTATTGTTGTCGTTTAACAGCTTACCGCTCTTTGGACAGAAGCACGGAGAGACCCAGGAGCTTGGCGAACTCCTCTGCGGTCAGAGAGCCTTTGTCTGACACCTGCGGAAAAAAGACGATGAGGAGATACAGTGATAAGCCAGGGGTCAAGATAAATACTTGGTTTTTGTTTTCCCAACATATATCCAAGATGGCGCGCTGTTTGGTCGGTGTCAGTATAGTGTTCGTAATGGTAAAGCTTACATTGTCCAGTGCTGAGGCTATCATTTCCTCTTCGCTGTGAGACTGCAGCTGCACCACCATCACACCGCTGTCAAACACCCGCAGTCTACGAAGAAGACAAGACGGATGAAGGAAAGTCTGCGTGTGTGTGTGTGTGTGAGAGAGAGAGAGATCCGGTCAACAGATTTAGACCGGGTGATCTTTTTATTAAATTAAAGTTACAGGGGGCTGGCAAAAGAACAGTGACCAGCTCGGTGATACAAGAAACCGGCGTGGTAAGGAAACAGGCCAGTGTTTCTTTTCAAAACCCCAGGAAGTGACAGGAAATGACAGTTGCAAGAGGGCTGGACACCACTTCCAACAACAGGAAGCCAGGCAGGAAGAGCCTGGCCTCTGAAGCAGGCGCCTACCCTGCTCTATATATTCCTTTAATAGACACATAGCCTGGTCGGTGCACGCCAACGAAATGTACCAACGTGCGCAGCAGACGCGTTCAACAGCACAAACTCACCTCAACGGGAGCTTCAGCGACTCAAACATCTTGCACGCGTTTACCAAATCTTCCGGGGACAAAAGCTGTGAAAATAGAAAGAGAAAAAAACAACAACGGAGGAACCTCAGTGTCGGACAGGCCGCCAAAGAAATGCGTGTATGCTGAGCGTGTGTGCGCTTGTGCGAGCGTCACCTCCATCCCTCTGGCGCGGTTGACGAGACAGTAAACCTCGGTGAGAGCCATCATACCCCCGCGCTCCTGAGAGAGCAGGGAGGGTTGGAAGGAAAGTGGGAGAAATAAAAAATCAGGTGGAGATCAAAATGGAAAAAAAAAAAAAAAAACGAGGTTGGAATGAGTTGATGAAGCATTAACATGCGTTTTGGCTGATGGGATCACAAGTGGACAAGTCAGAATGCCCAAATAATGAAAACAATTATAAAGTCGCTTCTAATTCATCAGCTTACAACATTGAGCTTTTTTTTTAAATTTTTTTGTCAAAGGGAGTCTGGGGACTTTTCCAGCAGCCACAAACAAGTCGCCTATTTTGGACACCGTCGACTGTATTTGTAGAATTTGACAAGATTACGGTCAATAAAATGGGCGCTTCTTTCTTGAAATGAGTTGAAAGGGTTGTGTTCAAACGGCTGCTTAACGCTGGCCCGTAAATGGTCTTAAGTCCTTTTCAGATGAAACATACGCGGCGCCTAGAAAGTTCACACCTACCTCGAGAGGGGCCTGCAGCATGTCCCCCAGTTGCTTAGCCAGCTGCAAATGGTAATGTGTGCCTGATCCATGCGTCTCCCTGGTAACGGGGTTGGCGATACCCATGCTCAGCAGGTAGGACTTAAACCGAATTGTCTGTAAAAGCAGATCAGAACCGTTAATAACTTAAAAAAAATGGTATGGTGTAGCATCATCATGAAGTAACACAACTGATACACATGCATGTCCATCAAGCATAAGTAACAACATGTGTACGGTGGTCCAGTGACGTCAACTATCGTTGCATGTACAAAGATTGTAAACCGTTTTCCTCCTCTTTCTCTCTGCAGTCCGTACCTCGTCTTCTGTTATGTCTCCCTGCTTGTCTTTGATCTTGTTGGCTATAGATCTGGACAGCTCCACCATCTCTTTGGCCTGTCGGCAGGAGAGGACAAATCACTCAGCCGATCCCGATGCACCATCGACAGGTAAGCTTGGCACAGGTTTTCACGTCCAGGTTGAATCAACAAAGTCGGGAAAAACGTGAACATACAAAAGGACTGCATTACTTACCTTCACCATGAGCTTACTGAGGTCCTCAAAAGCCTGAAAAAAAAACAAAAACAGAAATGAATGTTAGTGCTCAAAAATGTAATCGTCAATTAAATAAACCACAAAACATTCTACAGATAGTTTAAATATCATTCCACAGTGCCTCGAACCCCTCCTCTGGCTGATGACAAGACTCTCCCCAGCCATAAATCCACATTTGTTTCAATGCCATACCATTGATAAAGCTACATAAAGATGATTATATTCAAGTCATAAAACATCTATATATGTATACAGTCTGTGGAACAGTGGCTGTTTCAACACATTACTTCACGGTTGTCTCATGGTTGTCTCACGTGTCACAGCGGCTGTGGTCAGCTTAAATTCATGTCAGTTACATTAAATTCCAATAGTTTTTTATGGCAGAAATGAAAAAAAAACAGACCAACACACTCATAGAAACCTCTTCAACAAAACCACTCTGTATTCTCAGAATGCTCGTCAGTCGTTTTTTGTCAAAAATACAGCAAAAGGCTTCCGCTTAGAGGAGGTTAATGAGAGGACACGTGTAAAATTTACAAAGCAGTTCCCAATCCAACACATTTCTCAGCATTTCTGTGCCTGTGCTTTACAGTACCTCGGAGATATTTTTGTCCGTTTCTTTCCTCCTCTCCTCTATCTTCCTCTCAATGCCAACAATCCCCACTGCGCGAGTCCTTCCTGCCTACACGAACCACGGAGGAAAGAAAAACATGTGTATCGAAACACACAGGGGAAGACAAACAGTGAGGAGAGAAGAAATTGCAGTTAGATGCTGTTAAATGCTGTAAGGCTTCATAAAAGACTTGTGGCAACTGTGATTTCATAATGTTTATCAAAAAAAATAAGATTAAAGTAATCCAGTGTGGAGACACATGACACTAATGCAGGTGAAATGACAAGAGTTTAACAACTTACACAAAAGGCTGTTTTTTTTACTTTGGCGCAAGTCCTGCTGTCAGATGCTAAATAATTTCATAGAACAGTGACTGGGAAAGCAATAAGCAGACACTGTCTTTTTGAAAATCCTTAAACAAAATGCAGAAGTTTTTTGTTTGTTTTTTTCCTGTCAAATTCAAGCGTGTAGTGACAACACTGCCATCCTGTGGAAGAGAATTTGAATTGACGGAGATGTCATTCCCAAGCACATCAATCTTCTGAACAGTCAAATCATGTGAGATAAATCACATCACCAGCCAATAACTCAATCGTACAACTTCCAGAAATATAAGAAAGGAAGGAAGGAAAGGAAGAGATTGTAGTCAAATGAGGTGGAACATCTGTTCAGCTCCTGACCTGAGAGCCAGTTCCTGTGGGGATGGGTTGCGCAGCCGGCGTGCTCTCCCACCTCTTCTGGGTCATTTCCTCCGTTAGCCTCCTGTAAAACTGCACAAAACGTAACTTGTCAGTTCCCGGGCGTCAAATAATCAAACATGATATTTCTGTTGACGGCTCATTAGAGGGTGAGCAACAAGAAACAAAAAGCTTCTTTTTTTTTTTCCGCAGCTACAAGTCTAAGTGGGTGTACCTCAATCTGTCCATGTTCTTTGAAGGACAGCTTGATGAAGGTGTACTTGCTGTGTTGGTAGGGACCAGGCTCCTTGTTGGCAGGTGTAGGGTGCAGGTGGACGACGATTTTTGCACTGCAGGACGAACAATGAGAAAACGAAATGAGGACGATAGAAAGAACTCACTATTAACATTTTCAAATTGCAAGTTGAAATCATTGTTGTTGCAGTGTCACCAATCAAACGTCATTCTTGGCCATGGAAACATTGGTTTGACAGAAAATACATCAAAGAAAAAAGAAAAAAACAAAACAATTAATAGCTTTTTCCAGGGCGTCCAATCAGAGGAGGGATCAGCTATCCCAAATACAAGCACCAGTTATGACATTAACTAAGCTCTGCACTAAATTGGATGTCGCTTGGGCAGTCTCCATGACATCTGATCAAACTCCATCCGTCTTATGAAGACAATAAGATGCAAGCTCCATAAAAAGCAAGGATTAGAAGCCACAAGACATGCAGTATGTGCTGACACTCACCTCTTTCCTATTCCTGCAGCCTGCTCCTCAAATAAAATGATCTGTGACAGGGGCATGGCTATGCAGCATTCCTACAGACGACAGGACAGAGTCATCATTGGAGTCAGCACATGAAACGCGACAGGCCAAATCTGTGAACATCTGCACCAGTTCTGTCTTACGTGATTTTTGACGTCCCTCCAGATCAACCGATGGGTGCTCAACAAGGCAACTCCAACATCCAGCTTAGCCTGGAGCAGTAAAAGGGAAAGACAATACGTTATTGTTTGCTCATATTACGTTCCTATGCACCTTTAACCACCGCCATGACATATAACTTTCTAAGTTTCCAGCTGCTGTGTCTTTGCACCAGGCCATAAAACTTAGTTCACAGAAGAAAAAAAACAACACCTTGTCATCCCCGTCATACAGTCTGACACCTCGTTGTTGGATCACTAATGTTTCGTTTATTTCTAAGAGCCCATTTGACCACGAAAAGCGGTCCATTTTACAGTTATACAGTAAAAGGCTTATAGCAATTCCGTATTCTATTCCGCTGCTCAGGCGTATTTTATGTTTACTTCCTGTACGATGTCCAGAGTTGTCCTGCCGCTGCCTGCATGTAAACACTAAAATAGAACAAATATAAGGTGGAATATATTGAACTGATAAATATGCCTACTAAAAGTAACTATTTGTGCTGATAATATTAGTTGAACTTACTGTTATTCTGTGTTTTATGTATAATTTTCTGCATGGTGTTTTCTCTGACAGGCAGCCTCAGAGTCCTTTGAGTCCTTTCCGGTGTTGACGTTACTAGCGCCAGCTGTCAGTGGAAGCTAGCAAGGCTGCTATCTTTGCTAGCGCGCTATGTTAAGATTTTTACATTAAATTCTACGTCCTTTTGTCGCTAACGTAATTATCTCCAGCATCGGATTTTGACCTAAGCTTTAATTAACAGATGTGCTTATATTTTTTCGCCTTTTCGTGCGTCTTTTTATTGAGCTCTGCACAAGTTTAAGGTAGCTGTAGCTAGCTAGCTTGTTGTTAGCTGCAGACAAATCTGGTGCAGACAGGTTTAGCACTGCAGATTCAGCTTCTCTTGTTTTGAAGTCATTGTTGACGGGCGGAAAGTTGCATCGTGTAAAAAGCCTGCAAAGACCATGCAGCTTCACATGATTAGTTGCTGCAAATTATGGTTTGCACCATTATGAATTTTAAATCAGTAACGGTAACGTTGGGTCATTGATTTAGTTTGTAGACCTAACGTCATCCGAATGCATTTGCTCTTCGTTGACCTTATCTGTTGTGTTTTGTACAAGAGCATTGTGTTTACGACTTGCGTAGTTTAACAACAACTGTTCACTGGGGTGAAAACTGTGTTTGAATCTGCAATCATGGATAAGAAATCATTTGATATCGTCTTGGATGAGATACGAAAGGTAAGGAGAGTCGAACACCCAGTTCTCCATCTGAGATTTGCAATGGTCTCAGCATCGGGTTTGGTAATTCTTCATTGTGTGTTTCAGTGCGTCCTGACCGATCAGCGGATCAAAGCCATAGAGCAGGTGCATGGATATTTCTCCAGTGAGCAGGTAACTGTCCAGACAGGTGCAGCAATGTCATGCGATGTTTACCTCCCTGTGTAACCGCCGTGAGAAACACAGAACCTCCAGCCTCTACATGCTTAATTTTAGCACACCACCACATTTGTATAATCCTAAACTCTTAAACGGATATGAAATAGAAATGTAATCCCTGAAGTCATCTATATGCACCATATTAGAACTTTTTTCACATCACAAGTTTTTGAAATATTTAGCACACAATGCTGCATGTGAGTTTATTTCAGAATTACATTTTTCAGTAAATTGAACTTATGTGTTACTTAAGCTGTTATGGCCCAGTGCATACTGTGAAATAATACGTATTTGCAATTGTGTATGGCTAAAACTGAATGAAGCTAAACTTGTGTTCTCCTTCTTTATATTAATCAATAAAGATCGTGGTTCAAAATCACTGCCTCTCTAGAGATATTGTAAGCTGTAACACTGTCTTGAACATCTGCAGGTGATGGAGATACTGAAGTACTTCTCTTGGGCAGAACCACAGATCAAAGCTGTTAAAGCTCTGCAGCATGTGAGTAGAATATGTTGTAAATGATCGAGGCACAAACTTTTCTGGTTGGCATGAGTCTTGTTTATCCACTGATATTTAATTAAAAGTATATGTATAAGATCTGTGTAAAAACCAAACCAATCCCAATTTAATGGAGACTGTAAAAATGTAATATTTTGTGTTGGATTGCCACCAATATGTTTTAAAGTTGCTTCTCTTTCTGTTCCCTTTAGAAAATGGTTGCAATACCTACAACCAAAGTTGCAAATATCCTGAATTGCTTCACCTTCTCAAAGGACAGACTCATAGTCCTGGAACTAATAGCTTTGTGAGTACATTTTGAAAATACATTTAAGCACCCAAAATGGACTTTAAAACACTGTAATTCAAAGGTTGTACTGTAATATCACCCTGTTTGGGTCAGTCAGTCATAGAATTTTAGCCTAACTGGTTACTCATAAAATGTTGGATTTCTGTTTCCATACAGGAATATTTCAGATGCCCAGAATTATCGTCCTGTGGAGGATCTGTTTCGCATACACCTGTCTGAGAAGAAGCGGGCTCGCAGGATACTGGAGCAAGTAAGTTAACCTTTATAAAGTAAGTCATGATGTTGTATTTGTTTAAAGTAGGTCAACATAGAAACCCGTTTTGCTATCGTTATGTGTATGTCTTGGTATCAGCAGACCTTGTGGAGTCCCTTTTGGTATCTGTAAAATCCCAAGAAACAACTGTTGCCTAGTGAGACGTGCAGGGACAAGCGATTGCAAAAAGAATAAAACAGAAAAGCAATCAGACTTATTTTGAATAGCACACATATGTTGTTACATATTATCTTTGAATATAATGAATTTAATGAATGCTGAACACACAATCAGACATGCTTACCCTCTTCCAAATTTCTAAATAACACAATGTCTGTCTCACTAGGTGTGTAAGGTCGGCTGCAAGGCTCCTGTAGCCATGATATCCTCCTGTGGTATAATACCAGGAAATCCATACCCTAAAGGAAGACCCAGCCTGGTCAGCGGCACATTCCCTGTAAGTATGTGCATGTTTCTGTCTCTGGCTTGAAGGTCCCCAAGGCTTAACTTGTTTCATGTCCACGTCACAGGATTCAGCATCTTTATGATCCTCAGCAAGTGGGACTAAGAGGAATTTCTTACAAAAATGTTGATATTTCACTTTTAATTTAATTAATTAATTGAAGTGTGTCAGAAAACAACATCATGTAAATTACATATGAAAGCTGATACAATTATGGAAGAATACTAGTGATTTCTCACTGGTAGAAGATAAAACAGTTTATTTCTTTGACTTTACATTTTAGTTAGTAGACAACACGAAAGTGGCACATGTCCATCAGCCCCCTTTCTGGTTTGACCGTGGATTTTTTTTAAACATTTCTTTACACAGGGAATCCCTCCATTAAAGAAAGAAAATGAGAAGAAAGAGGACACATCAAACAACATGGAGGTGAAAGGAATCGCTGCCCGGATCACCGGACCATTCAAACCTGTAAGTACTAGAATGGTATGACTGGGATGATCCCGAGAAATCCCATGACTGGGTGACGAGGCCTCCCATGACTAATTACATTACTTAGCCATGACAACCTATTGAACCTGTCGTGTTTATATAAGCTAATGATAGACCAAGGTGAAAGCGCTAA
>CAEMYA010000025.1:1052100-1065277 GCA_903131615.1 Diplodus sargus | reverse complement strand
TTTTGTCTTGTCTTTTCCTTTTCTAGTTCCCTTCAAGCTACAATCCTCATCGGCCTGTGCCCTACCCTATACCACCATGCCGACCTCATGCTACCATCGCTCCAAGTAAGAAATGACCCACTTGTCTTTAACGTAACTTTCCCTGCCCTGTAAAGTAATCAAACACTGTATACAACTTCAATGACAAGGAAAAAAAGGAGGGCTCTCAATTTGTGTGTGTTTGAATGAATCTGTGGTGGCCACTCTTAATATTTGCAACCGCTACGCAGGTGCGTACAACAACGCAGGCCTTGTTTCTATGGGAGGGGTTATAACAGCCAGCGTACCCCCTCCCCCCTACAACTCTACCCACAAAGTAGCAGGTATGAGTCGAGAGCGCACACACGCCGGTGTGTGTGTGTGTGTATGTGTGTGACGGCAGATAGACACTCCTTGAAGCTTGCTGCCTAACTACCTGGCATGCTGCTTACCTGCGCTTCTAAAGCCTCTATCAGGTGACGAATGTGCTTCTTACGTATGCCAGAGTACACTGAGTGACCAGAAAAATATCCCCCCCCTCCCCGAAACAACAGCTGTGTATTGGATTCATTGAATTTAGAACTGTTAAAGAGATGTCCATTCAATTCTCTAATCATTTTTGAGGCTGCTGTATGCTGTCGTATTGGATGAGATTGCATTCATTGCAACCACATTTCATATATATTTAAAGGTCCCATATTGTAGAAAGTGAGATCTCCATGTCTTATTTGATTACAAAGCAGGTTTATGTGTATGTGTGTTCAAAGCTCAATCCATGAAGAGCACACAGCCCATAGTCAGAAACTGTGCCTTAAATGAGCCGTCAGGACTTCATAAGGTTGTGATGTCACAACTGCACAGTCTCCGTCCTCAGCAATGCCTCTAGCACGTGATTGGGGAAAAAAACAAAAAAAACACAGAGGTGTAGGGAAACATGGTGGGTGGAGCCTCCTCAGGCTTGTGAAGCTTCGAGAAGGGTTCTTCAAGAGACGGGTAGAATAAAGGTTCTGTAGTATGAGAAAATTAACATGTTTTTGAGCATTAAAGCATGTAAACATTTGCTAGTAGGCACCCAAAATGACCCTGAAAATGAACATAATATGGGACCTTTAATATGATACAGTATTTCCACCATTTTCTTCCTCAAATGTACAGATGAAGTAGACAAATGGAAAATTCTACTGAATTGCAGTCCGCATTCATTATATATGTCTCTGCAAGGCTGTTGTATTTCATTAGTACAGTGTGCTGGTACTTTTGTTTTCTGGTCAGTCATTGTAGAAGTACAACCCCGATTCAAGAAAAAAAAGTTGGGACAATGTGGTTGTTCTCAGTTTATGTGTTGCAGGCATCATATTCATATGAGTTTGTGTTTACAAAAAAACAATCAACTGTATCCGTCTTTACACTGTATTCAATTGAATATAGGTTGAAAATGATTTGCAAATGATCGCATTTGGTTTTTTATTTCACTCCCAACTTTTTTGTAGTCTGGGTTGTATGCTTTGCTAAATTGTGAGGACAGGTCTTTTGATTGCCTGGACTGGTAATAGCCTCACACTAATGTCATTAATCTTTTTTTTTCTTTCTCGATTTATGCTGTGTCATGGCATTTAATATGCATCGCTTGGGATAACTTACTTTTTGAGAGCACCGACTCATCAGTTTTCACAGTTGAAATACATCTTTCAGGGCCTTTGGGGAGATACGTAGTCATAAGCGCAAAGATAGCTCAAGTTTCATTATGTCCAAAGCGGTCTTGAGATAAAAACGGTGTGTAATGAAAGTTAAGTTGAGGTTACCAGGCCCGAAACGTAATTAAAACGTTTCCCCAAAGGTAAGAAGAAGACATATTCCAATCTTGAAAATTCTTGCAATTTCCACGCAATAGTTGCACGCAGGGATGCTCTCTGGCTATTCCCTCTTGCTGCCTCCTCTTCTTTTTTTTTTAAGATGTAAGTGGATCGCTTCTTTTTACAATAGTTTGTTGGGTTTAAACCCATTCTGTCTGTGTCCTGGAATGAAATTTGCTTTGAACAGTAACACTACTAATCAGAAAAACAAATCATTTAATGCAATTATTTAAACGTTGCACCCTGCCAGTTAATGATGTCATGATTTTAGATGACTTTTTTTTTATTAAGTCTTATACTTTTCTGCTTCCAGGTTACGCCAAACCAGGCAACCACCACATAACCACACCTGGAGTCAACAGCGGGCCCCTCCTCATTCCTCATGGGTCCACGCCTTCTACCCCTGCCCAACCCCAGGCCTCTCCTGCCCAGCCGACTCCCACGACCCCTATCACGCCAGTTTTTCCCGGCATGGTCCCCTCCCACAACCCGAACGCCCCCTCCCCCTCCCCTGCTCCATCCCCGTCTGTGATCAAAGCAGGACCTCAGACCCCTGGCGGGCACGGCCCACCTACACCCTCATCTGTCATTAAAGCCCACACTCCTTCAGGCACCCCTTGTGGAACTCCCGTCCCTGGCAGCTTCTCCCCCTTCCATGCTGTTTCCCGGCCAGGCACCCCAGCTACCTCTCGCAGCGGCCCAGACCCCCTAAATCAGACGAACTCCATGGGCTCCACTCACCAGTCGGGACTCATGCATCCTGGCATACACCCACAAGCAGGTAACCCCGCTGGTTCTGTGATCCGAAGTTACACCCCCTCCGGACCATCATCTCTCACTCCGGGATCATCCACTCCAGTTATTCCAAGCTGTTCCACCCCAGGTCTCAGTCCCAAACCTTCCCCGGTTCATTCTCAGGTTCAGGCTGCAATGGCTGCAGCTGGAGTCCTGAACAGACACCCTGGGGGTAGCAACAGTGGCAGTAACAGCCCAGTGCCCTCTGCTTTCAAGGGCACCTCTCGCTCTGGCACGTCGTCTGTTAGTTCTCTGGTGGTGCCAGGCTCTGCGCAGGCTGCTCTGGCACGTTCCTTTGGTCTGTCGCACCCTTCAGGTTCTCCTCAAGTCTCTCTCCCTAGTCCTGTTGCTATACCCGGCCTCCAAGGACTGTCCGCCAGCCCGGCACCCTCTCATTATCCCGGTCTGTCCCCCTTCTCTTCCCTTTCTTCCTCTCTTCCTCCCTCCACCATGACCGCGTCCATGCCTCCAATGCCTCCCAACAGCAACATTTCTACCCATCCACAAACCTCCATCTATCAAGGCCTAGCTCCCAACGCTGCCCCCGGTGGAGCCTCCCCTTTTGGTCTGGGCCTCACCTCTGCCCCCTCTATATTCCCAGGCCTTCAGCCTGGCCCTAGCCCCGCTGGCTTCCCAGGATTGGGGGTTTCAGGTGGGCACGGCGCTGGGAGCCCCGTGTTGTCTTCGTTTATGGGACTGCCAGGGGCCACTCCATCTTCAGTAGCACCAGTGGCGCCACTGCAAGCGGTGGCCGCCGCCGCAGCAGCCGCAGCTGGAGTTCCATCATCGTCGCCTGTGTTACCAGGCTTTGCGTCTGCCTTCAGCTCCAACTTTCAGCCTGGGTGAGTGAGCGTTAAACATTTAACTGCCAAGTACAGAGGAGTCAAATCATAAAGAATAGGCTACAGCTAGATTAGAACATGTGACATTGATTTCCACTTCATTTACAGTGCCATCGTAAATCAAGTCCATTGATTTTCCTCTTTGGATTTTATGTGCCAAGTGGAAACACTACGATGTGCAAAGTCCACTTGTAGTCTTTTCTTGGGAGTGTCAGACCTAGACTGTGGTTTGTGTTGTCTCTACGAGATAATGATTGTCCACCATATATTTAGCTTGCTAACAACCAAGTGTGTGTGTGTGTGTGTGTGTGTGTGTGTGTGTGTGTGTGTGTGTGACAGTGCAAGCCTCAACTTTTCATGTGCTCAAGATGCAGGTGGTGCCCTTGCAACAAAAGTTTTAAAATCAAGTGATACTTTTTAAAGTTGATAAAAGAGTAAAAAATATAAACATGTGCCCAAAAGTGTTCACTCTCATTAATGCATTTGTATGTTTATTATTAGTATAAACATACATAAGGATATACAGAATAATTCTAGAGATGTATTTTTAGACATTTGGGAAATACACTTATGTTGTAATGGAGAATAACAGGAGAGCAGTAACTTCTTTGAGTTTTTGCTATTTGCTTGGAAACTGGTCATAACTACTGAGACAAATGACCTCCCATTAATTAATCAATTAATTGTAATTTTCCATTTGACAGAGCCAGGCCTGCTGTTTTACACTCTTTATGCAAAGCTAAGCTAAGCTAACTGGAAGACATGAGAGTGGTATCAATCTTGTCTTAGTCTCCGTTGCACATATTTCCCAAAATGCTGAGAAAGATATATATATATATATAAAAAAAAAAAAAAGAACATTGTCATTAAAAGTCTTATGAGTCACCGGAAATAATGCTTGTTATTACAGGAAAGAGAAACTGTGATATTGCCGGAGGAATATGAAAATTAGATCTTAAAGAGCTTTGTCGTAAATTCAAGTGGACCCAGTAGATACAAACTGATGCAGAATAGTATAATTTTGTGATTAAATTGATGTTTTCCTGTGTGTCACAGGTTGAGCAGTGGACTCCAGCCTCCAGGAAGCAGCGGGTTCCCCAGCTTGCTATCCTTCCCCGGCGTACCGGGCTTCTCTCCCTCGGCCTCCTCTGCTGCCCTCGGTGGCCTCCATAACCAAGCCATGCAGTCTGCCCTGCTGCAGGTAGACACACACACACACACACACACACACACACACACACAGTAAAAGTATTTGAATGTCAGTTTGATAGAGCCTTACTGCTACAAAAACTCTTCTTCTTTGTCCTCACCCAGGCTCACCCCTCATCTGCTTTGGAGGGCTTTCCTCCGCAGCCCAACAGCTTCACCAACTACCCGCCAGGCCCAGGAAACCCCTTCCCACTGCAACCTGGTCTGCATCCACAGTTGGGTTGGCAGTGAAACCCACAACACACTTTGAAACACAGAGTACACTTACATGATGACCCCTGTCACACACCCTGCCCTAACCCTCAGTATCTGACGTGTTTTTTTTTCTTTTTTTCCGGTCCTTGAACCCTGAGGATCACATGGCAGGTTGGAAAGATTCTGTAATGTGTGTCACAGCTTACGTGTTATATTCTTTATAGTTGTAAATATCAGTTGTCGAAGTTGTTAGATTTTACAAGTAGACTGTGACTGGTTTTAATGTTAGCTGGGCCCGGCTGGTTTTAATCAAGCTCGTCAACATTTATTAGTGAATAATGAATTCTAGTAAAAAAATGTACATGACATCATGTAATGAATTGACAGTATCATCATGTAATATTTCATGTCCAGCGTCGGTGCAAGGGACATGCCTATGATACTGATTGACTGTCCTGAATTAAATATTGTATTATGACATGAAATCTTTAGGTCGACTCGGGCGCGGTCGTATTTTGAAGCGGGCGCTCTATGAGTATTTTGAATCCTTGTGCTGTGCCATGAGTGGAATCATTGTACACAAAAACATGCATTTCCATTCATGTTTGTGTTATTTTCCTTGAAGACACACTTGTGGCTGTCGGCAGTTTACATTTTTCTGTTTACATCCTTATTTTTTGGACAGAAGTCACCCTGCTAAGTGCTGTTACAGTGTTTGACCGAACATACTGTATGCGGATGTTGCTGGGAACAACCTGAAGCGTTTGTCCATGGATGTGTGGACTTATGGAGTTGTAAAATGTCGTCCTCTGTGATGCTTTTCAACATAGTGAAAACTGTTATTTTACTTCTAATTTTTACTGTACACCTCAGCACACTCAGTTACTTTATTGTTTGAGATTATTGACACATTGTTTGTTACATTGTGTTGTCGTCTGTTTTTGCTCCTTTTTTTTTTGTATTTGTGTTTTATTATCAGGTCAGTAAACTGCTGGTTGCTTTAACTGTTGCTGTGTCTCTTTTCTGTGCGACGCTATGGCTATGAGGGGAAAAAGGCGCATAAATAAAATGACTGGTGATGGCCAAAGCAATAGAAAAACGCAGCATGGGAACGAACTTCAGTGCAGCTTACTCACAATTAGAAAGACGGCTATATGTGCAGATCCTATAGTTGAGGGTGCAGCTGTTATTTTTTTCCGCCCCTCAAACATCCTAAATCTGCCACTGTTGTGAATGCTCTGATAAATAGATGTGAATAATTCATGTGCAGTTTGTAAGGACAGTTTGAGTTGTGGTAGCTGCCATTCCCCAGGTGTTTCACTTATTTTATACCGTTAACACTGCACTTAGAACTTGATACAGTGGTTATCACGAGAACGAGTGATATTGCACAACACACAGGTAACGCTATCTTCCATGTGGCAATTAGTCACAAGACCTCCCAGCAGCTGACCTCGCTCTCTTGCGGGAACAATTTCCATTTCTACAATTTTTCCATTGTGGTTGTAAACTTTCATCACTCAACATCTGCGACACGAGAAAAAGACTTGTTGCTTTATGCAACACGATGTAAACAAAAATTGCCTTTCTTGGTGAATGGGAAAAAAGGCTACTTCAAAAACCAGAGGCAATCCAGGTACCCCAACCGAGAAAATATTGAAACGAGGAAGTGTATACAGATATAAATATATTTTAAAAAAAAAACGTTATGATCATGATTAAATCATGAAAAGGGAAAATATTAAAAGCCACTATAATAAAGACTTTTTAAATATTTCTTGTTTTTGTATTTTTTGTCATGTTTGGAGGGCCTGGATTGGCTCTTGTTTTTGAAATATCTGCAGATTAACTGAACATTTTATTAATTGAGCCTGTGAAAAAAAAGTGCAAGTGTAAAACAGCAGGGTGTGACATTTTGCTCATCCTTTACCCTGCTGTGTATCATGAATGACATTTGTGTTCCTGCAACAGTAGTAGGAACACAACAGTTACATTTCCCCTTACACCTCTGTCAGATGAGCTCATTTTAATACATCCACAGTTGCCAGGCTTTTAAATAGCTCCTTGTTGAAGTAGGAACTGAAATGGGGGGAAAGTAATTCATAATATTCTGCATTTAAATACCATCAATAAATAATGTACTGTATTGATTTAGGACTGGTGAGAGGCCATATGAGGGAATCTCTCTGCTAAGTCGATGCACCATGAAAGCAAAAGTAAAGCATACATTCAACATCTTGAATTCTATGTATTACTGGTATCTTCCCGGTGACGTGTTGGCATCATGACAATTGTACCCTGATGACTGTCTAATCAATAATCAACCCCGAGTTGGAGCCACACCTACACCGTTCTTCCTTCAGCATTACAGCTTTAAAAGGCTGGGTGACTCCCTCCTCATTAGACGCACTTCAGCAAACGCACTCAGCCCACTTCCCCTCTCACTTCGACCAAGCGTATGGAAATGGAGGACCAAATGGAAAGCCAGAAGAGGAGAGGAGCGCACAGCAAAGAAGATTTAATATGTAAGGCAAACTGACTCGCATTGTCTTTACTGTCTTTTCTTCAGAACTTTATTTTTCATATGTGCTGGTGGTGTTAAAAAAAAAAAAAGAGTCAAACATTAACAAGAAGTCTGGTGATATTAACAATAACACAGGAGCTGCTTGAAGGCTTAGTTCAACAGTGTTGTTTGCTCTTCCCTGAGCTCATCCTGAATGTACATAGTCACTGTATGGTTGCGTGAGCAGGAGTGTGTTACTTGTGCCGTATACGAAGGAGCTCACCTGTGCAGGTGGAAAGCAGCCGCAGAGGCTGAGGGCAAAGTGTAAGTCCATCGTCATAGAGACAGAAATCACATGTCACAGACATACGAGTCCCAAAAGCATGTGACTGTGAGTGTTTGTGTTTGTCTCCCTTAATTTGTGTGCATCTGGATTCCTGCTCCGTGAAGTCGGGTGAACAGGGAACTATCAGGTTTCACATTCAAGTTGTGGTGTGTGTGTGTGTTTGAAAGTTCCTTCATTTGGTTGCTGATAATAGGTTGTTTTCATATCAGAGGTTTTGCTGCGTAATCTTCTTTAAGGCCTTCATTATGGCCAACCCGTTGGACAGGATTGTGCTGCGTAGACAACGGTGTGCACGTTATTTGCAAAAGTTTTCACGCGGGTCAACCAGAATTGAAGTATTTACAATATTAGTGACGATAACACAAACTGAGAAATATTTATCTTCTCCATAACTGGATCAACAAGTTGTTCTCAGTGGAAAATGAGTTCCCCAGAACACTGTTCGAAGCTAGAAAGGTGGCAGGGTCCGCCACATATAAACAAAGTAAAACAGTATGAAACTGTGTTGTCCTTTAAAGGTCAGTTTGTTAATTAAATCATGAAAATGAGCAGTGTTTGTTTATCTAGCTTGTTAGTTTTGTAGCCACTGAAGATCACTTTCTTGTGCTTAAAATGTCTTTCCTCTAAAACTACACAGTGCTCCTTTAAACGTGAATCTCATGAACAGATTTGTGTGTTTGGTCCACATTTCTTCAAAGGCCCGAGAGACAGATTTAAAACCTACTTGAGCGGAAAAAAAATACAAAATGTGTGAATGTTTACCACAGTGTTAACTGTTATTTGTGTCATAACGATTCCCATAAACTGTTAAACAACAAACACGTGACCTTTTCCCAGTGACTGTCACGGATCACGAGGAACAGTGGAAGTGAATTTGCGAGGTTCTCTGACGCGCAACAATGCTTCTTTAGAGTTTGATGCAACTGTGAAATGTCCTTTGGTTCGGCAACAGGAAGCACTCACTTCCTGTGGTTTAACCTACAAAATACTGGCAAAGAAAGCGAGACAAAGGCCACAGAGATGAGGCTTTTCGAACTGACAATCAAAATATAAATATCGTTCTCTGACAGCGACGGTGCTCAGTGTAATGGCCTCTCTTGCGAAACGTGTAGATAAAGGCTGAAAAAACAGTCATCAGGGCTGGAAACTATGACACGGCATCACACAGCGACCCATCCCTCTCTAAATGATTTTCTTTTATTGCCAAAGTGGCACTCGGGAGATCGTGTTGCACGAGTAAACACTTCGCTGTTTACTCTGCGCGTAATCTGAGTCTTCTAAAGATCTAAGCTGGAAGAACAGAAGCACAATCCATGAAGGACGTATAAATAATGCTCTGTTCAGACTCAAAAACATTATATTAATTACTAGTGTTAACAGAGGACGTTTGTTGATCCAAGGGGATTTAAATGAGCAGGTGCGCTCTGCGGTTGAGTTACATCGGGGCCAAAAACACATCGCCTCCCCCTCCAAAGGGATCAGAAGTCGTTTTCAAACTGGTTTATGATCATTGTGATACCTTGTGCGCTTTTACAGCAGTAAACATTCAAAGTGATGTTCACATCCGTTGTCAGCTTTTCCTCTCTTCCAGTATGTTAAACACCCAAACACACATTGCTGTCTCTTTCTGTCCCCAGCTGAACGGACGGGGTCGCTGGGATGCGTCGGCTGGTTCATCGTCATAGTGTCGGGCCTCTTCACCGCACTCCTCTTCCCCATCACCATCTGGTTTTGTGTGAAGGTGTGCGAACTCAGGATATCAGCACCAGTGGGGTAGAGGTGCAGAAAACCACAATTTCCTCTGTCGCACATTTCGAATGCAAACTGAGCTTGTGATTGTGCTCTACCTGCAGATCGTCCAGGAGTACGAGCGCGCCGTCATCTTCAGACTGGGTCGCATCACAGACAGGAAGGCCAAAGGACCAGGTAGCGCACGCTGAGAATCGTGGGGGAAAATCATTTGTATTTAAAGAGGAAAAAAAAGGTGATTTCAGATTTCAGATTTATTTTTTTGTGTGGAAATTCATGCTTTTTTCACCTCTTTCGTCCACAGGCATTTTCTTTGTTTTGCCGTGCACTGACAACTGCATAAAAGTCGACCTGCGAACAGTTTCCTTTGACATCCCGCCACAAGAGGTAAGGCAACATAAAACTGCAGCTCCATACAATAATCACAGGTAATATATCTGTGGATGGAAAACTGTCACGTCTTCCTACCCTAGATCCTGACCAAGGACTCGGTTACGGTCAGCGTGGACGGAGTGGTGTACTTCCGCGTCAGCAACCCCATCGCCTCTGTGGCCAATGTGTCTAACGCTGATTTCTCCACCCGACTGCTCGCACAAACCACCCTCAGAAATGTCCTGGGGACAAAGAACCTGGCAGAGCTCCTGTCTGACCGCGAGGGCATCGCTCACAGCATGCAGGTACGGAATCCTAACGCTCACCGAAAGTGTCACGTGGTTGTGAGAGGATTTCTTTTCAGATTATTGCCGCTGACTGGTGAGCTACAGGTGTAATTTCTTCCCAATTTCTGTCTTTTTCCAGTCCAACCTGGATGAGGCCACAGACGACTGGGGCATCAAGGTGGAGCGTGTGGAGATTAAAGATGTGAAGCTGCCGCATCAGCTGCAGAGAGCCATGGCCGCCGAAGCAGAAGCTGCGAGAGAGGCCAGAGCCAAGGTCAGGACACCACACATACAGTGTTAAAGGTCCCCTATAGTTAGTTAGATTCCCAGATCCTTGTTGATTATGAAGCAGGTATATTTGCTCTATAAATACTGCGAGAGAAGCAAAACACTCGCGCCACGGATCAACGACCACAGGCCTTATTCGGAAACTGCCTTTTAAAACGAGCCGTCAGGACTTCTGTAAAGCTGTGATGTCACAGCTGCACAGTCACCAACCTCAGCCACGCCCCCTGCACGGACAAGGTTCCGATGCCAGCTCAGGCCTGTAGGAGCTGACCAATGAGAGCAGAGTGTAGTTTTCGGGAGGCCTTAAAGAGTCAGGCAATAAAACAGAGCGTTCAGACAGCGGGTGAATAGAATTGCAATGGACAGTATGAGAAATAAAGCATGTAAATATGTTCTAATATCTCACTCTTGATCTGCAGGTTATTGCGGCAGAGGGCGAGATGAACGCCTCCCGCGCCCTGAAGGAGGCGTCCCTCGTGATCGCGGAGTCTCCCTCGGCCCTGCAGCTTCGCTACCTGCAGACCCTCAACAGCATCGCGGCGGAGAAGAACTCCACCATCATCTTCCCCCTGCCCATCGATGTCATGACTCACTTCATGCGGAAGTGATTGATCGGCGACGCTCAAGTTCGCTCATCCTCCGAAGTTATATGAAGCGGAGGCGGCCGGGGTCGGGGTACATTTCTGAGGAGCCATGCGCGAGATAATGCTTGATTGTTGTATGACTGACATTCTATTTTTTATTTTTTTTTAGACTGATCACAGAAACACCTTTGTGGTTTATGTAATCAAGCTGTGATCGGGCCAGGTCTGCCAACGGGGCCAGGGTACATTTCTGTGGCGCCTTGTGAAATAAACAGCCGAGTCCAAGATAATGCTTGATTAGCCAGGCCTGCTAACGGATAAAATTATAATATGATATAAAGTGGTTCTTAGAGTTTACAAGATTATACGTTGCTACAATTGTGTAATAGATATCGTGTCGTCCGTACTATATGATGTAATGTTGATCAGCTCATACTTTGATACAATAAATGTGAAATATGTTAAAATGTGGAATTGCTGAAGTTTTCATTAACAAAAAAAAAAAAGAAGATGAAAACCGGTTTAGGTTTTGTTGTATTTTTTGTTCGGTGGTCTACTTTGTTTTTTGAACCTCACAGAGTTGTTTCTAGATATAGAAAGAGAGAAGGACAACAGGTTTAATCTGGATATCTGATGTCAAAAAGGTCATTGTCAGCAACCTCTAAATCTGGTAGTCTTGTCCAAGTGTACTTTGATGCTTGTGATGCAGTTTTCTGTCGCCCGAGGAGAATCGCTTGTATCCAGAAACACACGTTGCAGCATGCAGGTAAAACACACATGAACTCTCGGACACTGCGTGACTTTTTCTTGAATATTTTTAATACCGTGTTCTCCCCCCAAAAAGTACAAATAATAGCATCAACATACCGCGTATACATTACATGTTGACCTATCTCATTCCTCGTCCGCTAGGCCTCCTACGCTACGGTTACATTTTTTGACCATCACAGATTGCAGAGAGGTTAAAAGGAAAGAGAAAGGGAGAGCGAGAGAAAACAGCAAAGACAGGAAAAAACATGCTTCTATCACTTTTGTCGGTGCACTAAGACACAACTCATGTTGTAAATGTATTTACATTCAAACATACAATCAGTGCCAGAACAAACCAATGCGGTAAACTTTTTGTCTCTGGACCAAATCCGCGAGGGTTAATTGTATAGCTTACCACCACAAATCGAAAATTCTAGTGCTGAAAGTTGACAAGCCATGGGAAATAATTTGCTACAGCAGCATTTAAAAAAACCAACACGGACATTTCAGTCCCTAACGAATTAAATGGACTACCCATGTTTGTCGTGGGGAGGCTCAACCAAGTGCTACATATTAAACGGCTGCTACATCGTAATCAGACGAGAGGTCCTTCTATAGCAAACAAAATCACACAAATGACTCGTATAAAATATGCGGTCATTACATTTTTGACATTCAGCGTATAGCGAGACACAGATGTCCACAGGACACATTGAAGGGTCATTACAATACCAGTTTCATCGTTTAGAAATCATAGTCCATTCAGAAAAAGTGAATCATCAATTCAATATGAAATTTTTACGCTGTCGTTTGTAAACAGTAGTCTCCGTTCCATTTTTTTTGTAGGCTGTGTTCACTTATTTTTTTGCACCTGAAGCGACCTTTAGGAGGACCCTGAAGAAACCGCTCGACGACGCAGGTGAACTGTGGTCCTAAACGTTTGGCAACACAGTGACTTTTTTCCCCGCGACGGGAAAATTCGTACAGCGCGATCGCCGCGCAAAAGACATTCTCAAAATCGTCAGCGCGTAGGTAGAAAAAAGTGAAGTGAGAATCGAGAGACGCGCCTGAAACCCTACGCTGCGCTTGACATTCTTTTGTTTAAGAGCATTCAACCCTGTGTCGTATCGTACAAAAAAAATCTTGACGAAAGAATTTTTTATTTTTTTTATTTTTTTTTTTATTTTTAACAACCATCAAAAGTGCTGCTGGTATCGCAATTAAGGATCCACTTGAAAGTATTTGACTGGAAAAAAACAAAAACTGGCAAGCCCAGAAACGCCCCTTCTTTACATGCTGGTAAAAGGTTAACTCAATAGAAAAAGTGACCAGGGGCGCTGCAAGGAATGTCAAAGCCTTGATGCTGCCCCCGCCCCCCCCCCCCCC
>CAEMYA010000025.1:1029660-1042336 GCA_903131615.1 Diplodus sargus | reverse complement strand
TTTTTTTTAGCGCGACGGGTCAAAATGTCTGCCGAGAAAAACAAAACAAAAAAAAACCCTATTGTGCGAGCGTCTTCTAGCTTCGAGTGAGTGAAAACGGCCGCCGTGAAAATCGATTTCCAGGGTAAAAAGACGTCCGGAGCATTGTGCAGGGATGGTTCACGCTGAGACACCTGAACACAATGGGAGTCATTGTTAATGTTAATAGCAACACCTGTGCTTGTCCTACTTTGACAAGTCAAAATGTGAAGAAAAAAAAAACTGGTCTGTTGTTTTGACTTTTTGGTTCCTGTGTGTGTGAGGCTTCATTTGGCCTTCGCCTGTCGACCAGGATGAAATTTTGGCAGTTAGTGCTTCTGCAAAAGGCTACGTACCATATTTACATGAAGAAGGTGTCATATCACGTTTATGTTACATGCTTTTAAATGGTGGAGTTACATGCAATGAAGGCTGCAATGCCAGTAACAGCAGTTCGAGACCTCATGTTCAAACATTTGTAACTGTGAAAATTATTTCTGACGAGGGATCGCTGCCTTTTCAACAATGGTAAGCGTGACATAACCGGATATTATTGACGGGAAAGGGGCAATAT
The DNA here is from genome assembly GCA_903131615.1 of Diplodus sargus. Lineage (NCBI taxonomy): Eukaryota > Metazoa > Chordata > Actinopteri > Spariformes > Sparidae > Diplodus > Diplodus sargus. Next base: position 1,041,744 of record CAEMYA010000025.1, on the reverse strand, counting down.
GCAAGAATTGGCCACCTGTTGAATTCAAGACAAATATCACCAGAGTAGTGGTAACTGTAGCTGCCCTTAGCTAGTTAGCTCAGTTAGCTGTGCAGCTAGCAGCTTAGACTGGGATGCTCGAGGACATGGTGTCGGTGTTTACGTTGCTAGCACAGGAGCTTTGGACCAGGGCAGACTGGGTTAGCATGCTAACGTCGGTAGATATCCCTGCAACACAATACATAGACATCATCATGACAAAACTCATATTTGTGTGATGATTTTTTTTCTTTTTCCTTTTTCCTTTTTTAAACTCAAATTCTCGCATATTGCCACAGCCAAGACGGGATCTTTTCCTAACCCCAACCAAGTTGTTTTTGCGCCTAAGTCTCAACATATCCATTGGTCTGCAGAAACGTAGACTGCCAACATTCGTTCTGGCGATTTGGATCGAAAGATAACTGTCAGTAACTCCTTGCATGTACAGTGCTATGTGTGTTTCATTTTGGTAACATTGGGGAAAAGACTCACCTGGGGACTGCGGTTTGGGAGGGACCACCGCCAGCCTCTTCGGGGAGGACGGGAGAGAACGTGTGACCTCCGAACGCTGAAACTCCTTCCTGCCGACTGTCAATCAACAAAGGGATACGACAACTTTAATCAGAGAAGCGCGCCTTGTCATTTCCGATAAGAAAACGACAAACTAAATGTTGCACCGTCAAACCCTGAAAAGCCACCCGAAATATAACATTATGTCAGTCAGACTTCGTCGTGCGCACACACACACAGGCATCAAACGAACCATCTATCCCTGTCGACGCTCTGCTTTCTCCATCTCCTCCATTTCTGTGCTGATTCTTTTTCCATCTCCCAACTTTTTTTCTCAATCTTTCTGTTACCCTCCCGCTTTCATCTCCAGCTATCTCCCTCCCCCTGCTGCGTCGTATAACTATGTCCCACGGGAGTTTCGGGTCAAAGCGAAGCGGAGCATATACTGCTGGGAAGACGTGCCCGTCACCTCCCTGCTCTGCTCAACTCTCCGTGACATTGCGCACTTCGCAGCCAAGACAGGCAACAATCTGGAACTCTTGTCGCAGAGGTGTGTGTGGGAGTAGAGAGGATTTGAAACAATAAAATGTGAGATGCATTACCCGGGGAGCTCTCGGGGGTTGGTGGCGGTGGCGATGATGATAGTGAATAGGGAAGTGGGTTTTCGGGAGGTTAGCAGGGAATTTGTTGTGAAGCAGAGAGAGGAGAGGAGGAGAGGGGCCTTGAAAAGAAACTAATTAGACCTGTAATGGGAGAGAAGCCTCTGATCCTGAACAAATCCCCCAAATAACCCTGGAGAGATACTCCAGGTCTGCAGAGACCGCGCGGAGTGTGTGTTCGCCGTGCGTGTGTATCGGCGCTGCTGTGCCAACATGGCTCTCAGAGTGACTCATTACTGCCGAGTGAACCCAGGACTCAAACACACACACACACACACTTACACTGCCACACCACTGTACTGTTACTAGGAAAAAATTTATCAAACCTGTATTTGAAGTTTTTGGTTGTACGAGTCTACTTTAAACAAACACTTCCCCAAATATTCTCACCCAAAAGTTGGGTGAGAATATTTGAGAACATTTTTCTCTTGTCTCTGTGTTCAATAGTTCGCTGTGAGGTGTTTAGCCAAGCTGAACACAGAGACCGGGAGCAAAGGGAAAGTCTATCAGAAGTAATGAAAATAAACGAATATGGCCTCCAGCAAACTATCTTGCTTAGAGTTGCTGAGCTACAAAAGAAAATTGCGAATAAATGATGACATTTATAGATGTAATTGGATGTAAACAGTGAAAAACAGCTAGTTAAAGGGTATCGCCACCAATTTTACGCGTTATAATGTGTTCACAGGTCTCAGGGAGTACAACCTCATATGTGAAAAAAGTAGTCCAAAGCCTTTTTCGTGGCTCCAGAGGAAGCTGCATCTAATCTGCGTTGCATTGTGGGTAACGTAGGCACCAAGGTCTCCTGTTCTGCGGTTCAATTATTTGTTTTCAACTGCCTATAATGAGATCAACGAGACATGAATCCAATGCCAAATCAGTGGACTGCTTATCAGAACCCGGCGCCTACATTACCCACAATTCAACATAACTTGAAGCAGTTTATCAGACTACATGCGGCTTCCGTTGGGGCCACGGAAGGCTTTATAAAACTTTTTAAATGTTTTTTTGTAATGGGTGCCTATTGCCATCTGGCCGGGGACTACAGCAGGATATTAGCCATGTTGGCTAAAGCTGCCCCTTTTTACTGTTGTTGATGCAGTTGATTAATTGGGATTGTCTTCGATATAATAAACTAATAAACTAAATAAACTAAACTAATATGCTGTAGTACTCCTAGACACCTGCAAACATTACATGTTAATGTCTAAAACTGGTGGAGTTACCCTTTAAGTGCTGGATCATTCAACAAGACCTCAGAGTCTACAGCCACGCTAGCTGCTCTACGAGGTCACAGCAGCGCCTGGAGCTAACATAAGCGTGTTAACATCCTAACAACGGCGATGCGATCAAGTCGGTGTTAACAGAGATAATGTTTTTACTTCCTGTCTACTGGAATGCCATTAAACACACCGTCTAGAGGTCAAAATGTTCTGGGTTGGGTTTGAGTGGGTTAAAAACAGAATTTCTGATGAACTATGGGCTTGTGGAAATCAAGGAGGTCAATCACCAGTGACAATAACCGTCATAAATTTGGCAGGAAATTGAGCGCTCGAGTAAGAAAATTAAGGAAGTACGTTTTCAGGTCCTTTAATAACTCAGATTCAGAGATTGTCCTCTTGTCCTGTTTAAATCCCTGTAACAAAGGACCTGTCAGTCAATTTGAGAGCAAGTTGAAATAATAATCTATAACCTTCGAGGCCACGTATTGTATCGTGGATTATAAAGAGCATTTTTATGTGGAAAGTCATAACACAATCGCTTAGATTGCTGTGGGCTGTCTGCACTAGAGGTTTTCCTCTGAAGCTCTCAGGAGCTCAGCAGGACGGAGTTGTCTGTCCTATAAGGTGTGTGTGCGCGTGTGTGTGTGGGTGTCTGACAAAATATATGAGCGCTGTATTACATACATATATTCCAAAAAATGAATATATGTATAGGACAGATAAGCACAGATAAAAAAGGAGAGTGTGCGCATGACTTGCAGGTTGACAGGGACTCCTCAGGTGCTTCTCCATCAATAATTTACAGCACGTTTAAAATCAGCTCAGGGCTACAGACAGACAGGGTGAGACATTTTTCTCATAGCCACTACACTGTCTGCATACACAGAGAAAACTGTAGGCAACTATCACTGTTGACACTGTTTTTCTGTCTAGAACGCGCCTCATCCTGACGTTTGTTTTCAAGATATCTGACTCACGCTGCGGCGAAGATGTCAGTTCTGTGTCTTTTATTCAATCGGCCCCCCATGAAAGTTTACAGACATGCGTTAGGTGCGAGCGAGCGAAGTGTGATACTACGTCGCTCGTGGTGTTAGTTCCGACGTGTTAAAAATACAACCGTGTGTGAAAAGCATCGCTGCCGGCAGGGGCTTCCTTCGCCCGCTCATCAAACCGGGACAGGTGACGCCCCCCGACAAGTTCAACAACATTTATGAGGCGGAGGTGATGGAGTGTGTGGTGTTTGTGTTTTTATGATACTTCGAAAGGCTCTTTGTGTTTTTAACAGTTTATAGCAAATGAAAAAATTAAATAAAATGCCGAAAACGACCCCTTACAGGCAGTTCCACCTTTTCGATGTCTCTGAAAAACAGCTCTGTGGGTGGTTTTCTGCAAATTAAGTCAAGTGTCGAGGGGTTGAGTTAGAGGCTTCCAGCGTGTCCAAAAATGGCTTTCAACAACCCGTGAGAGCAGGAGCTCGTGCTTAGTTAGTTGCTACGACTGTATCTGGAGCCAGAAAAAGCCACAGAGAAAAGTGCATTCTTTACTTCTACATTTGATTTCTTGTCATGTGCTATACATTTAACATTTGTACTGCGTTTATGACTTAAGTACCACTTTTAAATTAAAAGAACTGAATCTAAAACCTGTTGTTTACCCCTGTTGCTTTAAAAAACGGCTTGGAAACGTGTCTGAGGCTTGCTTTCGCATCCTGACAACAACTGGAAAACCTCTAAGAAAACCTAAGAAAAACAATGGTTTTGTTGGCAATGCGTCTCGTTGTGTGATCGGCTGCATGGTCAGGTTAACATTGTGGCTGTAAAAAAGGCATGTCGTGGATGTACTTTGGTTAGGTTTAGGCAACAAAACTACTTGGTTAGGTCGAGGGAAAGTTGACGTTACATGGGGTGATGTAAGTTACATTGATGTCTGTTCAATCACGGCCTTGACTTAAACAAAAGTCACTGTTGTCTTTGGTTTCTGCGTGACCTTTCTGATCTATTTTATGCATGGAATTTGGACAAATCTGTTTTTCCACAACAAACGTAATGAGGATTGGTAGGATTGGTGTGTCACCTGCATGCAAAATGGGCTTTTTAACACAGTATGTCACACTGTACACCATGTGCTGGTTATTAAATTGTTAGCCAGCACATGACAATGGGAAAACGATCCGTTGCAGGTAGAAAACCGCATATCTCTCTCTCTCTCTCTCTCTCTCTCTCTCTCTAGCTCTCTCTCTCTCACATGCAGCTCAGATTGCGTTGTATACATTATGTGGCTGAGTGCGCTCCCTGTTCCCCCTCTTAGAATATGCCGCAGCACAGACTGGAAGACACATTTTCAATTATTTCTGTAGTCCGACGAAAAATCCGGCGCAGACTGACCTCCGGGGGAGCTCCTCGGCTGGGGAGGCAGGTAGCGCCGGGGCAGGGCGGGGGTCGAGGGCGGCTGGAGGCTGTTGCTGCGACACGGCGCCCCTCTCTGGTGATCCGTGGACGGGGGGCCTGTGGTCACTCTGTGAAGAGGAGGCTCCTCGCTCACACTCAGACCTGGAATACACAGAATTAGATTCTTTAAACGTTTTTTAAAATACTTAGCAGTGAGGCTATATCTTCAGAGTCCCCTCTCCTGATTTGCTAAAGCCTATCTCAATTGCTCTTTCTCTTCCTCTTTTTTTTTAAACACATATTGCTTTTTCTACAGTCTGATAGGGCTGTTACGTCTTAATTTAGGTTCACTGGACTGAGAAATGGTTTGTAACCTCTGGGTCTCGCTGCTGCTTCTCTCAATCAGCTGGACACTTATCCCACTCACACACACACACACACACACACACACACACACACATAGTGACACACAATGTTCACACAGGGACACTTCTCCACATGAGCGAATCCATACACAGGAAAATACAATGCGCACTCACACAGAAGCGCACTGATCATCGCTCATCCCGGGCCTACGCCGCAGCTATAATCTATCAAAACGACCAGTGGATAGTTTACACACTAGCGGGGCTCACAATCTCTCTCACACACACACACGCAAAAACACACATTGCGTACATCCTGCTCATCTCCTCATCCCCCCCGATCGATAATGACGCCACAGATTGCCCGCACTTTCGTGTGACAGGCGGGGGATAAACAAATCTAATGTAAAGCCCCCGTTAGATGCTGTGAGACGGTGATTAAGCCACATCGCAGGACTCTCCCAAATCTTCCCCGCATCCTCGGAGATCAGTGCATGTTGGGAAATGTGGCGTAAGAAAAGAAAAAAAAGAAAAGAAAAAAAAAAAAAAACAGCTGCCGAAGAGTTTGATTTGGCCCGTGTGGTCTCATGTTGGAGCCAAGTCTCTCCGGCACTCAGGCTTAGAATAGTACGCTGCAGGGAGCCTCATCTGTTCAGAGGAGCTGCTTTGGTGTGGATTGTTTCAGTGACCAAAGTATTCCACCTCCCCTTTTTCTTTCCTTTTTACATAAAAGAACAATAAAAAAAACAGCACACCCTTGACAGCGCTCTGTATGCTTGACAGAGAATGTTTGACAAGGGAAAAAGGAAAGAAATATGTCAAGACAAGAAAGGTAAATGTACCCTACAGTATAATGCAGCCATGCATGTGGCACCAGTGTGTGTATTGTTTGAAATCCAATATTTCCGGCTAATTTAGCTCTAAAAATGCAGACCCGATTTACACATAAAGACATATGCAAGCATTGTAAACCCAGAGACTAGAGAACATATTAGGCTTCCACGCCAAGTGTTTAACTTCCTGCTGCTTTTCTCTGAGGTGTCTGAGTGTGTTTGTTTTAATATCTTCCTCTCATTCACAAATCCAAATTTGAGGTTCACCCTTTTGCCCAAGGACACTTTAACATGTGGGCGGGGGGGTGGTGGTGGGGGTTGCAGGTATCAAACCGTCAGCCCTGTGATTAGTGGAACGACTCGCTCTGTCTCCCGAGACCCAGGAGGGCTTCGATGATGGTAATTTTTGAAAAATGAAAAATGCGCCTGAAGCAATTGGCGATGGGAATTATATGTTTGTGGAAAGATGAGACGCGAGCAGAGCAGGACAGTGGTTAGAGGTCACGTAACTGACAGCAATAGAGAGGTGTGCTTTACAACGCCAGCCACATTGCGATGACGACGACAAGGCTGTGATTGTAGTGTTGACAAATGTGTCCGGTCAGTGACGAGCAGTAGAAAAAAAAGGTCCCAATATATTTTATTTAATGTGTCATGTTGTTATGAAAAACAACCATGGGTTAAAGGTCATATTGATGTAGACAAATATTTTTTTAAGACTATACAACTATAGTGCTTAACATTATGACTGTGAATCAATCGTTCTAAAATATTTGTCAGGTCCAAAATGATTGTTTTGTTTATGTCATGGTATGAAAGAATTCTGATGGGCGGTTCCAGCTTATAACAAGGTTTGTCAGCCAACAGTGTTGCGTCGCTGGTATCTGTGTTCTATCAGCCATTGACAGTCTTGGAAGTTGCCAGTTTGTGGAAATAGGCATTAAAAATGGCTGAGTTTAACAGCATACGCACAGCGTACTGTACTGCCCTAATGTTAGCTAGCTAGCTTTAGCAACAACAAAGCTAGCTGGTGTTAACTATGATAACGTTTGCCAGCTAACATTAGCAACCTTAACGTTAGCCAGCTGGCATTAGCTACATCAGCTAGTGCAACAAACTGCCACTTGGGGGATAGGGTTGATCAACAACGGTTTTGTAACGTGAATGCAGCGGTGCCTTTAGAGGGACACGCAATCCGTTTTAGCTTCAGATATTCATCCATTCTAACATGAACTGAAATGATATGAATCGAATTAGCATAGTTAATGTGAGCCAGCTAGTGTTAGCAGCGTCAAGGTTAGCTAGCCAGCGTTAGCAACCTTAACGTCAGCTAGCTGGCGTTAGCTACATGAACTCATGCAACAAACTGCCACTTTAGAGGGATACGCAATCCGTTTTAGCTTCAGATATTCTTCTGCGTAAACACAAATTGAAACGATTACATTAAAGTGAAAAAAAGAAGAAAACAACAGCTATAAATATATATATATATATATATATATATATATATATATANNNATATATATATATATATATATACATATATACATACATACAGTATATATATATATATACATATTGGACAAATGCAGATGCCTTTTCTATGATTTTCACAGTGCTGTGTTTGTGCTGCTCACGTCGCTACATCACCGTACACTAGTGATGCTACACTCCCTACGCTTCATTCATCGTCTAGTCGCTATTCCAGGAGTTGATTAGCGAGGCTGTTTACAGTTCTCCCTCCTCATTAACCGGTCAAGGGCGCGGGCAGTGAATCCAGGCCGGATGATCTTGGAATCTCTGCTCTCCAATTACTAGCTGTCAACCTCCTCTATGTGAGAACAACTTCCGCAGCGTGATAATGATAAGAACTGCGCTTGTAAACAACAAGTAATACGATTCTTAAGATGAGAGAATATCCATCGGAATTTATCTCAAATGCTTTGACTGGCACTCAAACATTTGCGGGTGGACGCAGATGGACGGGCTGGTTGATATGAACAGGAGCGCGCTCATTAGTCACAGGTCAACTATGTACGAACAAATTCCCAGAGCACAGAGCGGAGACGAGGGGGGGGGAGTAAATGATGGCGTTGGGCAGATAGACGAGACCGAGGGAACGCTGTGAATGATGAAAAGGGGAAGTGCAACTCGGGGCGGCTTCAGAGAAAGAGAGAAAAAAGGGATGAATTTCATTAACGGCAAAAGCTAGCTGATATGCATCACTGATTGGCAAAGTGCCAGCCGATGATGGATAACAGAGCGCGAGGAGGAATCGGAAGGAGAGGGAAAGGGAGAGGGTGGCTGCGTGGCATCAGGATGAAGCAAACAATAGAGGGATAAAAGGACGGTTGCAAACGGAGCCAGTGGCAAGCTTAGCGTATTACGATGATGGATGAAACATAGCAAAGATATTAAAAAGGGACTGTGAGCAAGTCGAAACAGCTGAGAACAAAAGACAGCAGGTTTATTTCCACCTCAGCGGGAGGCCATTTTATTGGAGCAGCTTGCACCTCATAGCAAAACTAATGCCAGTAGAATAACGCTGATTCTCGTTTCTCCAGCAGGCCCTGCGCGCCGGCTTCTCAGAGGTTTTTCCTTTGTCGCGCTCGGCTCGATGCAGCCACCCGCGTCACCTGCGCGAGTGCCAGGCTTAATTCGATTGCGAAACTTACACCTCGGAGGTGTTTCGCTCTTCTCTGCAGCGTAAACACTTCTGGCGCTTGTCAGCTAAATCAGCACATTTCGCATCCAGCGAACGACACTTCCCCGCTGTCCTCAAGGATTTCATCGCGGTGTAGTCTTGTCCAGGCTGATTACAGCGCACACCCAGGTGCACAGCTCCGAGTGCTGGCACGCCAAAGAAATAGCTCTGATTCTTCAAAAAAACACCTCTGGGAGATACACGAACGCTCCAAAATGTATTGTGTGTTGTTCCTAACTGATTTATCTATTGTTTTCTAAGCATTTTTATGTGTAATACAGTAGTGGAAGAACCACCCAGATCCTTTCCCTGTAAAAGTAACGGTTTCACACTGAAAAATACTCTATTATGTAAACCCCGACCATTGCTGATGAGAATCTATGTACAAGAAACGTTCACGGACAAGGTAACGTTTGAAAGTGTCATTCATGCTATGTTGCTATGCAAAATTCAACAAAAAGAGAAGGAGCAGGCATCAGCGAATCGGTGAATAAAAGAAGTGGCCTGCAAAAACAGGAACACGAGGAACACCAGAGACACAGTACAGGACTCAAGGACATGTACAACAAGTTTGCATAGATATTCAAACTGAGGCGTAAACAGATGAAATGATCTAATCCCAGACGGTGTAATTGACAATTGTTTAAAGGACAGGCGGCCCATCTGCACTTAGTTTAGGCGATTTAGAAGTCTAACTCGAACGGCGGCTGTTTGATTAGATTTAACGCCGTTCCGGACAGGCGTCGGCTTCACTCAGCACCGCTCAACACGGAAGACATTGTGTGTAATTAACCTTGAAGATTGCATTCATCAGAGCCTATGATAGGCCCTGTTCGTTAATCGTTTTGCTTCCTGTCGGACCGCTTGAAGCCACTTTAAAACGTCTGTCACTCTTCATCCATCAGTCAGGACAGGACACATTGTTCCCTCTCAGTGTACGCAACAAAAATCCTCTGGCATCATTAGGGTCTCACGCTGTTTCAGGGGAAATTACAGTTTGGGGGTAAAAGGTTGGTTTGTTTTAAACAAAACAATATCAAAACCTAAAACAAAAAAAGAATTCCGCACAGCAGTACAACAGTATGTGCTGCAAACAATTAATTCCTCCCTGCAACAATAGTGTCCGCAAATGCAAAGCACACAACGGTACGTCTGCAGCGATGTGTGTGAACGCCAAGGTTAAAACTGCATGCATAAAACACAAAGTAATGGCCCTGCAGAGACCGGACCCGGGCTGCAGACTGAGAGATAGATCAGATGATAACAATGGAGCTGACAGCAGCATCCACCGGCCTCTTGTCCTCTGTCAGGACCCAGATGTCAGGAGATTAAAGGTTCGGTCCGACCAGAAGGACATAAAGTGAAGTATTTCGTATCTTACGGTCAACGGGAGAGCGATAGTCCCCCCACCCGGCGGAGCAACATCGACTGAAACTGGTCTAATGCTGTAAGTAACTTGAATGAATCACAGACTCTCTCTCTGTTATTTTAGGACTCGTAGTGTAATCTTGCCTGGAGACAAAAAAGATCCAGTAGAGCCGCCCACAGTCACAATAGTACAGTATCCCTAACAAGGACAAGAGTGACAATTAAGGAGGGATTAAGCCAGATCAGAGGAAGAAAGAGGAGAGTGCAGTTAGTTGAAGTTCTGGTACCGAAAGAGAGGGGGGGCAGAAGGACTCATGCGCGGAAGTGACCGTCTTTTAACCAGGCGGGCCTGGGTTCAAAACTCCAGCGACAGCCAGAATCATTCCTGCTCAAGTGTCCCTGAAAAAGGGGCCAGCTTGACACACAGTATAGGCGACACGGAGCCAGCTCATTGCTGTGCCTCACAATCAGTTTGCGCAGTCCCGTTTCTCCGGTGCTGTTACACATTTGCCTGCTCGCGCCAGGATTTCTGTAGAATATCGATGAATAAAATCTCTCTTCGTGTGCACATGCGAGGGGAAACGAGAGATTTCTCACACAAGCACGACGCTCAAGAACCGCGCGAAGGTCACCGTAGTAAATTCAGCGGAGCGCGGAGCCACTAAGGGTTTTGGCTTAACATTAAGGAACACTAAGGAAACTGAGCCAACCGATGTTTAGAAAGACGTATAAACAAAGCATTTACAGAAATCTTCACAAGCTTGCATTTTGTGTTTTTTAAGGCCACATGCTGATAGTATTTGCTATCCGCACGAGCGTCACACACTTTGCATTGGTACTTCTACACAAACACTCCTTTCCTGTAGGCGGTGCAGGTGCTAAAGCATGTTTACACTGATGAACGTCTTTCCAGACATACAACACTCTGACTCAAGAGGTGAGTTTAAGTTTGTGCAATACAAACTAGTACCACTGGTTGGTTAACAGCTAAAGCATGGATGGAAACAGGAAAGAGCATGAAACAAATCAACCAGGTCAGGGTTTCATTAACAGATACCTTAACATCTGGCTCAACATACTATAATTGAACGTTGGACAGTACCAGTGACAGAAGTACCGGACCTTTGTCATCACATCGGATGCAGTTTGGTTACATTTAGGCACTAAAACTAAATGTTTGGATCTAGAAAAACCTCACTGGTATGTGGTCAGGTGTGAACATTAGTTTGTATGTTAAATAATTACAAATAAGTCGCCGATAATTTTTGGTTTCACATGGGACACGCACAGCGATCTCCTGGGTTAAAGTCTGGGTCGATCCACCGTCCATATGCGCTTCTTATACTAGATCATCTGACTTCCTCCTTTGTTCCTATTCTACCTAACAATAGACGTAAATACGGGCCATAATTAGCAGCCCACACCAATAAACAAAGCTGCTGCTTTTTTTTCTTTTTCTTTGGTAAGGAGGCTGTTTAATGGTGCCATGTCTCGACACAGATGGTTCAGTTAAACCCAAAAACCACCTGCACTAGATCTCTCCCTAAATCCCGCCACAAATAGAATATTTAAAGAAGTAATTGGCCTGCTTCGATGGCGACAGCGGGGCATTAACCTGGACCAGAGTGGAAAATAAATGTAAACTGTGAGGTAATATGAAGGCTACATTTTCAGAGGATGAAAACATTTTTGGGGCAGCAGCTAGGGTGAAAAGCCTGTTCTGTACACACTGTGGAACAAAAAGTAATCAGTTGGCGATGTAGACAGAAATGAGGGTTGCTCAGAAAAGGGAATAGCAGAATCTTAGATTATATTTCTTAGCCGCTGAAGGCTTTTAACCCCATACTAATACTAACATACACCACAACTCTTACCATATAATCATCATCTGGTGGCTCTGGGTAAATTGAAGAGCAACACCTTTATCTGATTTGATCTTGTTTTCACATTCCCTACGTCTTTGTCACCTCGGAGCATCAGCTGAGCTCGTAAACAGTGATTAACATCGGAGCTGGGT
>CAEMYA010000025.1:1007404-1028808 GCA_903131615.1 Diplodus sargus | reverse complement strand
AAGCAAAGAAAGTGAATTTGTATTCTTTCTAATAGCCAGCAGAAGGCAGCTCCGCTGGTTTCAAAAAGAGGTCTAATTATATGTAAGCTTATGAGAAAATGAACCCACTTCCCCCCTTGAATTATTACCTCAGTAAAGGGTTTCCTAATCACTTTTCTGGTCCCGATCTCTAGTTTCAAGTCTTCAATACAGGATCATGTTCACTTTGTAAATTATAGTCCCGCTTAAGGCTATTGCACTGTACTAATAGTGTCGATACATTCAAAAATGAAATATTGATATTGTGTCGATAGCACACATATTATAGTATCCTGTAAATAATAAGGAGGAGATAAAAAAGGAGAAAATACTTGGAGTTGACTTGGTTAATATACCCAAAATAAATGTAAAACAAAAAACAAATCAGAATATTCTCCATCACCTCTTGTGGCATGAAGCCATTCATATAGTTTGGTTTTACTCGCAGTTCCAATTCAAATTTAGTCTCTTTCTGCATATTTGGTAAACATTTCTACCTCCATCTCAATACAGTGCAGTTGGCTGGGATTTCATTTTTATTGAAAATCAACAGAGGAAGATGTCAGCAAAGCAACTGTCCATGTTAAATGTCGTTTTTCAATGCAGAGAGCCCCGCAAGAAGAAAATCCAATCCAAGACCATGGTATTGGGGTGCAGATAGAAATCTTGAGAGGAAAAAAACCGTAAAACAAACTAACAAAAAAACATTTTGTGTGTCTAATCTGGATGATCCAACCATCATACATCGTGGTTATGTACTGATGACTGGGCAAAATCATAGCATGTTGTCCTTGGACACACTATTGGTCATGCACACTTACGTATGTATACACACGTACGGATTGATCAGAGCAGACTGACAAGCTACGACAGTCGGGGAGTTTAAACTCTGGGGATACTTCCTCTAACCCACTTTACTCGAGCGCTGCAATTCTCTCCACCCTATCGCTCTATTCCTTAATGATTTCCTCTATTCGCATCATCCAGGGCCACTAATGGAGTCCACTTCGCTCGCTGATCAATGGGGAAAACGAACAACTGAGCCCGGGCTTTCTTCTCCGCAGTGCAGAAGGAGGTACCGGGTTGCCGCGGCTCCCCCAACATCCTTGACGGAAGGACGTGTGAGAACTCATCTGTCAGAATCTGTCCGTTTCTTTGATCTGAGCTGGAGCGCAGCGAGAGGGGGCAAAGATCCCCAGGTTGGTGGAGGAAAAACCGGGTATCCAAAACAAGCATTGCACGCACAGCTTCCCGACACTGACCTGTTTGTGTGTGCATTTTACAAATACATGTGGGTTAGAGCCTCTGGAATTAACTGAAGAATGTTTTACCGGCTGTCACGAGTGCTACTGAACTTTTCTGTCCCCCGTCGGTGTTTCACCGTCTTGCTGCGAATAACAACATTGTTATGCACAAATGGGTTTGTGCAGTCAGTCGGAAACGCACTCCAGTATCTTACAGAGTGCCTGGGGCTACCTAAGGATTTCAAAATGCAATTTTTGGGGGATAAATTGATATCTTGATATCTAAAATTCAAATCGGGGAGGGGCTTGAATCAAATGTCATCCCGGTTATTTCAGTCTTTATAAACTGGCCTTAAGACAAAAACAACAAAAACAAAATAACTTTATTTCCACACACTCCACAATCTTTAAGGTTTGAGTGTTAAAGCTCTGACCAAGTGTAAACCCACCATGACATCACCAATTTGCTTGTGGAATACAGTTTTAATGCCTCAAATTTGGCACTATGGCCGTCATCGTCTCTGTAATTTTGGAGCCAGAAGTGAGGGCGGATCTAACTCATAACCCATCTTGTCATCATATTTACCCTTAATGAGATAATCCCAGTCCAAACTGGACATCATGCTGTATTTAATAACAATGAAAGCTAGTGACTGAGAACATAAAATGATTTGGACTGCGTGTGCTGATGTAATAAGTCAAATGAAGAAGTAGGGTCATTTTCTCATAAGCTTACATACAATCAGAGGTCTTTTTGGAACCATCGGAGAGGTACATACAAATCTAGCTTTTTTTTATGCCTTCCTGCCTGCCTTAGTGTCTGGTGTTCTTTTTTTTCTATGAAGGTTCAAAACAAACAAGAACATGAAAAATAAAAAGTTTTAAAGCGTTGCAAAAACGCGAAAAAACTTTCAAAGTTTCCCCAATTTCCCAAAGAAAGGTTCAGGAAAAGGCCATCGGATAACGCGCTTGTCGAAGCTCAACAAGTGCTCACTCACTGGGAAAGAAGGGAGAGACAGAGGGAGCGACAGAAAGAGAGAGTGGTATCCACAGTCAAGCCCACTTTGGTTCTGGAAGGCTCAAATAGAGTGGAGAGTTCAAATGCCTCCCAGCTAAAGGTCACAAGCATCACGCTGAGTCAAAAGAGGAAGTAAATGTTCTCGCTCGCCCTCCCATCCTTCTGCCTCTCTCATCTTCTCTCTCTCTCTCACACACACACGCACACACACACTCTCACAGGCCTGAACATCAAAGGGCCCTTAATCTCCTGCCTCTCATGTCTATCACCCGTTATTCCATTTTGGTCTCACCCAGCTCTGAGCAGCAGCGGCGGGAAGAGGAACATTCTGCTGCAGGCGCTACTTTTAAAAAACTTCTAGCTTTCTCTCGCTGTGCTGGCAGGTGTTTCTGTGCCTGGTGAGAGCGTATGAGTGCGCGTGTGTGTGTGCGTGTGTGTTTGTGTGGTTGACAGGTAATATAAAATGGCCTACAGTGAATGAGGGGCGATAGATTACCGAAAGAAATTCTGCACATTAAAAATGGGCAGGTGGCTTAAATAGACGACACGCCAGAGGTCGCTTGTATTTTTTATTTTCGACTTAGTGGGTGCACTTCTTACAGTAAAGAGTCAGATTCAGTCTGATGTATTTTCATGGGATGAACTCTGATGGTTTTGGTGTGGCGGAGACTTTTCTCTCGCCTGGATCTCATCAGATTGATTCATGTCGGTGTTATTCGCAGGGTGATTTATTCGGAAAAGTACGATACAAATGAAGCTATTATCTGGAGAAAAAGGAGGGGTAAATGCAATACTGTTGATTATGTTGGATCCAAGTGCCATGGAAACTGTGTTTTGCACACATTTTTGACTTGACAGATTTACTTTAGATGCTTTGAGCAATTAATAGCATATAACAATAAAAGAGACGAGAAGAAGAGAAGTGTTGCATCTCGCTGTTGTTGCACACAAAGACTGCGGCTGACAGATACTTTCGTGATGGACTCATCCACTGATTATTCTGCTGATTATTATTATTCATATTGTCAACAATGGGGACATGAAAGCAGACATAAATGATGCCAGGCTGCCAGCCTGACTTCATTTCCGCCAGAAAGGATGTGCCCTGTGCCAGACAACATTGCATGTTGAAAGCTAGGTCTATAGGAACCCGATCGAAACGTTGATGATGTCATTATTCTACAGCCATTACACTGTGCAATCCACACTTGTCTTTTCCCAGTTTAATTAAGTGATTCATTATTCAGTAAAAAAGCTCCAGGTGACGTCTCTGTATGGATTGTTTTGATTGACCATCAGTCCAAAACAACAAAATATTCATCTCAATCAAAGAAGACCGAAAAAAACCCCTACAATATCCACACGTAAACTTAAAAAGGTCAAAGTCCGCACTAACTGAAGCGCCTCTCTCCCACAGGCAACACAGCTCCTGAAACGCCTCGTCACCGAACTCAACACCGACTCACACGCTTGCTTAACTATTGCCGAACATTTGGAGCGTAAGAAGTGATTTAGCCCTGCCGATCTGTTTTTGTTGGCCGGCGATGGCTCAGGCATGTGTGAGCTGACCAATCAGAGCAAACTGGGGGGCCTTAAATAGACAGGAGCTAGCGTCTCAGAAAGAGGAGGGATACAGTGCTTCTGTATGAGGAAAGTGATGTAAGATGTAAACCTATTCTAGAAGTGACCCAAAATAAAATGTCTCCTTTATTGTTATTTTGTGACTATGTACTGTGATGGTGACTTTTTTATAGTGCCACCAGTTAGTTTGAATTTTATGCCTTATCCAACCCGTACAAGTTACACTCCAATCCGGTGACAGACATTAAGAATAACTACGATAGCTATATAGAAACGGCCAGTCCTCTCTCATGGCCTCATTTGCTTATGTAGGCCATCTCGAGGCTGACTGTTTCATAACCTGCTTCCTTGTAGTATGATTTAAGAAGGTGGGATTATTAAATGTTTTTTTTTTTTTTTTTTATAAAAACCCCCCAAAACATTTAACTGATGATCAAAATAGCTGATTAATGTGTTGTTTATCGATAAATCGACTAATCACTTCAGCTCTATTGCACACACACACACACACACACACACACACGTGACAACATCATTCGTCAATAGTCACTATGCAATTAGAGCACTGCTCGTTGATTAAAGCCTTTCCCCTCATCGTGTTTTTAACCCAAACATGGAGAAATGAAGAAAGATACATCACCGAAAACAGATACGGACGAGCTTTTCAAAAATGAATTTGTCTTTCTTTCACTTTTCTCAAAAAAAACAAAAACAAACAAAAAAACATGTTCTCCCCTGGAGCCCCAAAGGGAGTCCTTTTTTTCCCTACTCAACATCAGATACAAAAAAAAAAAAGCACCACCCTCACGTTGATGCACAGTCTGGATTCATTTTCAACCAGTGAGAGAGAGAAAGTGAGAGAGAGAGAGAGAGAGAGAGATGAAACAAGCCTGAACGCAAAGGGGGGGGGGTAACGAGGGTAAGGAGTGATGACATAACAGGGGGCCTGGCATGCATGAGAGTGGAGGTGCTTACGTCAACTGTAACTGGGAGAGGAAAGAAAAAGCATTCCTTATGTAGGTCACATTAAAAACACATGCGAGCCGCCGCAAATTCAGCCAACTAACCAGCCGACCAGCCTGCAGAGCAGCTCGGAAACCACAGCTGCGAGTAAAAACCTCCCGTTCTCAGTGACTGTGTGAATTAAAAGTAAAACGCCCGGCACTGTTTTTTCTGCTAACACTGGAAATAATAAGAGCCTGTCGAACTACTGATGAGTCTGAGGAATGGCTCTCATGGCTCTGTTTTCTTTACATACAGTCAAGACAAAACAAGCCGTTTTCAGTATATGAAACCATCACTTATCACTCTTGCACCAAATTGAAGAAATTCATACTATATTTTCCGCTTTTCTGAAGTTTCATTTAAGGCACATGTACATAATACCTAATATCATCAATACATAATATCATCGTTGCACTGGGTCATCACACAGTGTCACTTTAAATTACCATAAATGACCTAATCCTTAAAACAACACCTACTCCTTTGCTCCAATTTGAAATTCAAGAATCTGTAAATAGCTAATTGTTTTTTTTGTTTTGTTTTCAAGGTTCAACTGTCGGACACAAGATATTTCCCATTTCATTTAAAGCTCATTTATGGATACTAACGGCTTCAAGTTTTCACATCACACTTGGACCAGAGTCGGCTTTCAAACTACACCTTGAAATCCGACAGAGTGACTTCACTTTTAAAAAAAATGGGAAATCGATTAGCTACTGAACTAATGCCTTTAGGTTGTTGAAAAGTTTCAGTTCATACAGCTTCAATTTCACAGTCTACTTTACTAGGTCAATCTGAGGTAAAGAGTGCCCCCGACTTTGTCAAATTTGTGCATTTTTTTGAGCCAATCGTGTCTGAAACGTGCACAAAATGCAAAATGTGCTTTTCAAAATCGCTGCAGCTCAACAGTTGTTGTTGTTGACCTGGAGCTGGTTCATGGAAATACAGAGTGAAGATTAAACTGTAGGCGGGGTGGAGCTCGGGAAAAAAGAAAACAAACTGAAACATAATGAATGTGGGAGGGGGCTATTTATGCAAACTATATTCATGAGGGGGGATACGGCAATAATGACGGCCCGGTGATGGTAATGCTGTGCTCATGATGTAGCGATAAACTGGCTTGGTTTGTTAAACGACCACTGGGAATAACAAATAGATACCAACACACTGTAAACCAAAAAAAAGGGGAAAAAAAGACAAGACATAAATCAAATCTCACAAAATGGTAGCACAGCAGATGTGCAACGAGCGGACTCACGGTGGGCCGTCCTGCAGGGGTCACTCTGCGTGCTGTCGGCGGAGTGGGCCGAGGAGACGGAGGACACGCTGGAGCTCCTGACGAAGCCGAAGGCTGCGAGGCGGCTCCCGGGGAGGCGGCTGGAGCTGAAGCCGGGCGGACGCAGACCAGACTGGCTCGCCTTGGGGAGCATCGAGCGGGAGGCAGCAGCCTGGGGCTGAGCTGCTGCTGCTGCTTGAGGAAGAGGAGCAGGAGCGTGGTGGGTGAAGACCTCATCTGTTAGAAGAACACACACAAAATGAAGAAATCACGCTTTTTTTTGATATCGTATTTCATTTTTTTTTTTAAATAGAAAGCAATTCAGAAAGGTAGACTGTTAAAGGGACAGTCCACCCCGAAGTAAAAACACACATCTTTCAGTGCATCTTTTCAGTGCTAGATGGCGCTCAAGCAGGGTTTGGTTCGGTAGAGAGAAAATAGTTCCTGCATGAAACCACTCTCAGCACTGTCTGTGGATTATCTTCAGTAACTGGGTCAAGATTTCTGGAAAGAGGCATTTCTGGTGAGTATGTCGATTATCGCTTCTCGGTGCTTTGTGCGCCAAAATCTCAGTGCCATCTCAGCTATTCCACTGCACTCGAGAGAGGAGAAAGGCGTAGTTCCAAAACTCGGCAACTCACAGCAAAACAACCTAGATGGAAAAATATCGCTTCTTGATTTAGGGTAGAACTGTCCCTTTAAAATCTACACGGAGCGTCCTTAGCTAAACTGATATTATCCATATGGGGGAATATAGGCAGCAGCCAGACAATGGTAAACAAACATCATCCATCCCCTGCATTTCAACTTGAGACGCAGCATATGGCGCGTGTGCTGTTTGTGTGTGTGTGTGTGTGTTTAAATGACTACTGTAAACTCATTAAGCACCACTCACATACCAACAAAATGCAGGGGGGACCCGGCATAGCTGTGATGTTTATTTCCCCTGTGAATCATTCATCATCCTGCGTTGACTAAGCACTTAGTGTGCCCACTAAGTGCGGCTAAGTCCAGGAAGTTCCTCTGTGTCACGACTCCGACTGCTACAAGCGAGCAAATATAATAACTGCACACACAACAACCTGCCAACAGCTGCTTCTGGCTCTGGCCCGTGCTTCGCGGGCTGGGCCGGTGGCCAGCGGCATCTCTAATGCCGACGCTGTTACGACATTCAATGTGACAACCCCGCAGTTCAGATCTATAGATCTTACATACATTGTATTTGCCTGTGTTTATGGTCCATTACATGATCAGTAATTCCCTCGCTCCCGGGTCCAGAGGGCTCAAATGCAAGCCGGATTAAAAGGGGGAAGACAATGAAGAGGAGGGAAGAACGTCTTCACAGAGGGAAGAGAAAGGGAAGACGGCGAATCGCAGATAGAAAGGGAGGATAAATAAGTAATCACAGCTCCATAGTGGCAGCTATTGTCGGCGAGCAATGGGAAGAAATCCTCCCTCTCCCTTATCTGCGGTTTCCCACAGCAAAAGAGATGAAATGTGCAGGCATGAACAACCAAGGTGCACACACACACACACAGTGGGCAGCAGACAAATCCTTGTGCCTTGGAGAGGAGGCCCATCTTGGCCGCCCGAGCCTGCAGCACAAGGTTTAGATCCTGGGCTGAAGAGGAGCATTATCCCCTGCTGGCTGCAGAGATAAGGTGGGCAGCCCTCCTTTTTCTCTCTATTTGGCACAGCTGGGTGCTCCAGTGCATGCCACAGGGTAACCGCCGCAGCAAAAAAACCAAGACAAAACTCTAAGAGCGAGCTCTGTGCGAAACAAAGTGGGGCAGGAAGGAGGGAGCAAAAAGTCTCCAGCGTGGCTCGCCTCCAGCGTCACCAGTGCCGCTGTTTCCTCCTTCCTCAATATCTGCCTGTGTGCCACATTGTCTGTTTATTAGACTGGAGCTCGCCGTTCTTCAGTGAGAAGGTCAGGATCATTAAAGATAAATGTCCTCATTTCCCTCCCGCATCCCCTTCCAATCCGTTCAGCTCCTCCGAGAGACGAGGGAGAGGAGTGAGACTGACAAACATCGGCTTTAGCCCGGGCGTCACAGACCTGCGCTCCTGCGAAATGAAAACGCACATTATTCATGAGACTCCAAAGAGGAATCGAAAAGGAGATGACGTGATTAAAGGTGCACTACGTGTTTTTTTGGGGGGGAAGACATTTTAACAAGAAGAAAAAGATCTTCATCGACTGATTTTTTTTAAATGCCTACTCTCTAATTTCATTCTGTTTTACTTTGTTTATATGTGGCGGACCCTGCCACCTTTATAGCTTCAAACAGTGTTCTGGGGACCTTATTTTACCCTGAGGACAGCTTGTCTATTCAGTCATGTAAAAGATGGATATATCTGAGTTTGAATCATTACCTCATTGAAAATATTCTAATTGAGTGTGATTTTTTTTCTCCAAAACTACACAGTGCCCCTATACATTTGACCATCTCTCTTTCTGTGTTTCTTTTAGTCCTATTTTTTGGCTCTCTTTCAACTTTGTTTCTCCCAGATCTATCCATCACCTTTCTCCACAGTTGTACCCAAAGCACCGAAATTACCGAAATTTGAAAAAAAAAAAACGCATCATAAATCAGAAAACCCCTCGGTGTTTTCCCGGGGTTTGCAGTTTTCTACCTTCAGCCGCCCCAAAGATTTGAGTACAACAACTTTATTTCGCCTGTGGGTCTGAAACACCACCGAGAAATGTTCTTCGAAACGGCCGTAGGCTCTCACCGCAACTGTCAAAACGGCATCCTAACGTGAGATGAATAAGGCACGAAAAGATCCCCTCTGTGACGAGCGCTATAATGACCGACCAATTTTAATCCCCACCCAAGGCGAGTTTAGTCAACCTGCGTGTATTTCCTCTGCACGGCGTTAAATTGCACGTTACCAAAAAATATGATACTTCAGTGCATTTGCAATTTCTGCGGAGGTGCTCGAGCGAAGCCACGAAAAAAAGGGGGCGGGCAAGAGCCTTTCGACGTGCAGAAGTTACAGCAGCTTAAACGTCCCGTCGTATGAGGAGTTCGTCCTCATTATCATAACAATGCTGTTTGAAAAAACCTACACAGTGATTACGTGAGCCGTTCAGAGTACTTTGACTGCTGCACAATGGCTATACAGTATAATTACAATAAGATGTGGATGCAAGATGGAGAGATTTCCCCTTCACAAAAGCCTGAAAAGAAGAAGGAAAGAAAAGGAGCTTATGTCACATGCGGCGTCAAGTGTTCGGATTTCTTCGGTACACGGATGAGAAAAGCAACAGCGACGATATAAACGAGAGGAAAAAGCAGGGACAGGGACGCCGGTGCACGCGGCGCTGACTAATGCTACATGTACAGTGTACATTTTCTGCTGCTGTTTATCCAAAGCAGCGTGTGCAGGGCGGCAGGGCTCCGGCAGGAAGATACTGACGTTACTTAAGAGTTAATTGCTTTGCACTTCAAAAGCACTGCACTTCCCAGAGGGCCGTGCAGCAACCGAGACGCCATGCATATGTATTAATGGGGTTTACGATAAGCGAGCGTGGCACATCATAACACCACGCTGATCAATTCGGCACGTGCACTTTTTGGCTTTGTGAGTGTGTGAGCGCGCACGCGTGTGTTCCTTTTTTCCACCGTGCGTCCGGGTTATCACACCGAGAGAGAGAGAGAGAGAGCGAGAGAGAGAGAGAGAGAGCAGATCAAATATGCATGCCTGTGATAAATGGCGCGGCCTTCCAGCAGTGTGCGGGGTGATGAGCAAATTTCGTACTTCAATATCCCTGCAACAGTCGAGGGGCGAACTGTAAATCTGACTTCAGCGGGCCAGAGGTGGTATCTGAATCATCTGAATTAGAAATTCGCTCTGTGTATGTGTGTGTGTGTGTGTGTGTGGAGGGGAAAGAGTGAGCAGGCTTTTATTTATTTATCTATTTTGTTTTGTAGATGGCAGCCTTCTGGAGCAGAAAAAGTCCCCTCAGAGTTTTTTCTTAAAGCCCTCCAATCAGATCAGCCAAAAATTAATCTCGGAGAGCGCATTTTAATGAGCCGCCTTCATCTCACGCCAATTTTATTTTTTTTTTTTGGGGGGGGGGGGCAGTCCCACGACTGCTCCTTCATGCAGAGGAGAAGAGAGATAAGGTAGCTCTCCAGTGTGTCAAATTTTGGGTTTGCTGAAATCAAATCAGACACGTGCAGTAGCATCAAAAGAGGCCATCTCCATCTGGTATTCTATCTGTTTCCTGTGAGGGAAAATGTTTTATTTTCACCTGTGTTGTCTTGGCTTTTCTGATTGGTCGCTGGGCTCACAGCTTGGACCGGCTGGCTGAGTACCAGAATCGATCTCTGACTTTGACCAGGTCCTCTGCCCTTGGCTGATCCCGTAGTCGTCCTGGTGACAGCTCCCAGGCCCAGACGCAGGCCCCTGCCGGAGCGCAGGAGGCTGCCGCTCCCTCCGGCCTGCGCGGCCGTCCGGGCCTGCAGCGCGTCCTCTGCTGCACTCCCTTTGAAACTGGCAGATCTTCCCAACTAGGGATCGAAATAATGATATTAGTTTAAAAATACTTGCTGGCAATTATCTTTTATCAGTTCCTAAGCAATTTTAAGTGTCACCAGGTCCACAGACCATATCAGTGTACAGTCCCATTTTATAGCGTTCCTTAAGCAGAAGTTCTCAGAGAAAATCCAGTTGTTCTATACTTCCCTGTAATTTACTCTGGGACAAAGCCCAGAAACTGCAAAGAAATACCTATACTACTTTATATAAAAGCCCTAATAAGTCCTCTTAAACTGATTATATGTCTGGTAGCTGCAAAAAAAGCAGAGTAAACTGTTAGTAAGTACAAAGTTAACTGCTACAAATGCCTGATAAAATATGTATTCATCTTAATCAGGCAACAAAAAAAAGCGTAGCTATCGTTTAACAGTGACATAATAGGTAAGTTAATTCTACTCAATACATGTTTGTAGTGCTATCTTAAACAGTTTTAGGACACTTATAAGAATACACTTTAAAAGTTTCTTTTAAAGTGCTTATAAATGCATTTTATAAACATCAATAAACATGTTGCATGTTTGCTATTATTAAGACGTAAGCTCTCAAAGATGTAAATAGTAAGCCCATGAACAGCGATTGGCATTTAATGTTTAATGCAACATAAGCAACATAATAATTATATGTTACGTCATTCATTGTATCAAGATGGACTTGTCCCTCTGTTATCAAACATTAGAAAGACCGAATCTCAATGACTGTTTACAGTAGCTTTCGGTTAAATAAAACTGTACATCACGTGTTAGCCTAAATATCTCATATCATGACATTTTCCCTAAAGTTCACTCATTTACCTGTTTACCTGTGACAGACTAAAGAAAATGACAGCTTGACTTTACCCCCAAACTAGCATTTAGACATTTTATTGTTGTGTAATTTTCCAGGAAGCAGCGCAGTGCACAAAATAAGCACAGCCGAAATGCCAGATAGGTCAAAGCATCATGTTTTTTTTTTCTTTTTCTATTTTATTTATCACACATCTTGAAATGTTACAGTTACAGCTGAAAATGACTAAAGAAATAAAGAAGGGTTTGCCCATTTCACACATCTCCACAATGCAAATCAACAGCCAGATTACCACCTGGGAGTGAGTGTTGTTGTTAGCACAACGCCACAGTGATTCAGACTATATAATGAGACAGTCATAAGGCTGGTTACGTGTAATAGATCAATTGAAATTGATGACAATAATTGATCCCATAAACTCAATGCCAGCAGTGTCCATGGACCTGATTTATGTTGTGACGTGACTTGCACTGCTGCAAATCTGACATTGCGGGCTTCCAAAAAGAAAACGTAACGCAGATCCGAAGTGAAAGTCATCTCCAGAAATTTGACCTGTTTAACATCTCTCGCGTAATGCAAGAGCGAGTGTTGTCCCTCAGCGGCACTGCATCGCGTGCTGGACAAAATGCTAACGTACATGCAGTGAGGTACTGTACAAAGCACTGAGAATCACCATGTCCCTGTGGGCTTTGTACTTCGAAATGCATTAACTATTTATTTTCCACATGCTGGTTGTTTGACACCGTATGAATACGAATGCCAAATGAAGCTATTTAATCAGAATCAATAAGGAATGATTTTAAAGCGATAATGAGCCGCTGTGAGAGTGGGAATAAAATGCAGTAGAGCTGTGATCAATTATACATGGTTTACTGTGGGATAGGAATTATGGACAGCAGCTAGCAACAGTGATATGCAGAGTCAACTGATTTAAAAGACGAGGCTTGTCTTTGTACTTAATGTATACTGCATAGCATAAAGTAATTTTGTCTTGCTAATTGATCAGGGAGCTACAATAATTACAGCCTATTTTTGTCCTTTGTGTGTATGTGCTGTGATTGCGGTTTGTGTTGAATCTCTGCATGAGAGAAAACAGTTGAATGAGAACGAGCACAATATCAAACTACAAAAGAGATCAGAATGCAAGCTAAATATGTATCATAAAAACCTTGAAATACACGTTGTTTTGTCTGTAATTACCGATGTGTGCCCTGTTGTTCAACGCAAGGACATGCGTTTCTATACAGATGGACAGAAACGCAACGGCAACAGGGGAGGGAGGCTCATTTTTCTCAGTTTTGGTATGCATGGAGAGCATAACTGAGACAAAATAGGACCAATAATGCATTGTGACATATACAGTAAGTGAGAAGGGTGGCCTGCCAGGTGTTTCTGTTACAGGCTATGAATCACTATGCATGCACACAGCCAGTATGCTACCTGTGTTAGCTTAATATGGCATCGAATGTTTCACCCATGTGATGTATTTCATTCATCAATCAGTTAGCTGTTAGCCAACTTCCTGTGGCACACAGTGCATACGGTGTGTCCAAAATACACCGCAAAAGCAGTTTTGTGTAAAGTCAAACATTACTTGGATAAAGTCACCTGTATGGATAGTACTTGAGTAAAAGTCTCTCTCTCTCTCTCTCTTTCTATATATATATATATATATATATATATATATATATGTACTTAAGGATCAGTAGTAATTTTCTGGCAATAGCTGTTCTTAAGCATAACAAGTAAAAGAAAAAGCAAATTGTGCATATATTACATATACACTGCATTTTCCTTATTATTGCAACAATTTTTTTTTTATCCGATTGCTGATAAAATGAATGAATGAGAATTTGTACAGCTCATGCTCTGATGCAACCTGCAATTTGCAAAGTAACTAGTAACTAAAGTATAAATGTGGTAGTGAAAAAGTACAATATGTGGTAGTATAATGTAGCAGAAAAAGTACCTTAAAATTGTACTTAAGTGCAGTTCTTAAGTAAATGCACTTATATAGTTATATTCCATCACTACAACTTCTCAACATACTCAAAGTGGAGGCGATCATTGAGGTTGCCATTGGAATTAATGGATTCCCGTTCAACTCACATATGAGGAAAAGAGGTGTAACAAGTACACACGGACATAATACTCACCTCTGATGGAGCCCCGTAGAAGTTGTCTGCTTTGCTGCCCAGTTTCGGGGGTGCCGTGTGGCTGTGTGTGTGTGCAGGGGGGACAGTGTGTGTGTGTCCAGGCGGCCTAATACTCCTGTTCAGCATTCCTGATGGGAAGATGCCCGTCTGCATCTCTTGGCGGTACTTGTCATAAAGCAGATTGGAGGCACTGAGTACTGGAGCTCCTCTGGTTTCCGCTTCTGGCTTCGAGGGGTCTTTGACGGAAGTGGCCGTTTGGCCGTGTGTGTATGCTGAGAGCCGGGATGGCAGAGAGGATACCTGATAAGGTCCGTCAGAGGCCTGGGGCTTAAACTGAGGATTCTTCCGGACGTAGGTGATGATTTTGGGTCGAACTCCTTTAGGCTTGAGTTTAGGCGATGGGGAGTTGTCTTTGGGCTTGGAGTTGTGGTTGGAGCTCTGCTGGTTGTTAAGAGGCGCTTTGGGGATTCCACTTGTGCTTATGTTGGTTTTGACTGGTGCTCTCATGCAACTGTTGCCATAGCCCTGAGCTGATGTCGTCACAGCAGGGTTGCATCCTGATGGGATGTGTCTAACCCCTCCAGAGACATTCCTGGAAACGAGGTACATGGAGGGTTGCCTGCGTGGTGAACCCTGGGGTGTCCTGAGAGGGGAGTGGGGAGGGGTAGATGACCTGGAATCCACGCCTGTTCTGTTCGGACTGGAGCAGTTCCTTCTGTATGTGAGCTGAGTCTGGGGTCTCTTGTCCGAAGCGGAAGGGTTGGAGGGACTGGGATTACGCCATGCAGCCGTAGCCGGCTGTCTTTCTGCAGGCGGAGCCTGGTTGGGCTGGCGGAGCTGTGAGGCTCCAGATATGTTGTACAGGGAGGAGAAATCCGATGGCTCACGTAAAGACGATTTGGTCAACTTTCTGCTTGACCCGTTACTGTGTGTTTCTAGAGAGGGGTTGGTGGAGGAAGGTTGGCCCGTCTCGGCTTGATGAGCACCGGGCTCTGCTAAGCTCCTTGTTCTTCCCATTTCAGTCTGGCAGAGGGGTCTGACAAGCTGTTGCCTTCGTGGTGGAATCACCCTCTCCTCAAATCCAGCCCTCCTCCTTTGGCCCAGCCCTCCATCAGAGGACAATCCATTTCTATGATGACTTCCCTCCTCCTGTCTTTCATACGATGGCGGGGAGTTCTGGTAAGCGTTGACGGGGGCTGCCCCTCTTCTGGTCTGAGCTGAGGTAGTGTTGTTTGTATTGGGATAAGGGTTGGTCTTGGATAGAGAGATGAAAGATTGAGCTTCCCCGCCACTATCCAGAGCACTAGACAGACTCCCGCTGAGGGCGGCTGCCGACAGACTGGAGACAAACACATTTGTCTCTGACTTGGACTCCTTCAGACCTCCCTTCCGTCTCTCCTGGTCTCCTGCTCTGCCTGACCTGGTGTCTCTTTTCTCTATTGAGCCTGTCACACATATGTCTAGCTCTTCAGTGCTATGACAGCCAATCCTCCTCTGCACCTCTCTGCCCCTCTGCACTCTGCCCTCCACTTTGTTGCTGTCGTTGTCATTTCTCCTCACGCCGGTCGAAGCAGAGCTGGCAGTTGAGCTCGAGGATATGGACATGGGATCTTTCCCATCCCTCAAGCTTTCTCCATCGTCCTCCTCTTCATTCTCCTCCTCCTGATCCGTGTTTCCCAAAAATGTATGTATCTCCTGGCGCTCCAAAACCTCGAACTCTCCCAGCTCGGGCTCCATGCATTGCTGCTCGGAGCCCCAGATCACTAACTTGTCCGGAGATTCACTCTGAGAGACCAAAGGGGGAATGGAGCTTGTGCTGTACCCTTCTTGATCGCCGATTGAGGAGATTTGATTGGCATTGTCATCCCCAGATTGGGAGTACTGGATCTGGGTTTTGTTCCCAATCTTTTCTCCTCTGTCAACATTGACCCTCAGTCCCTGGTAACCAGTGGGGAAGCTCATGTCAGACTGATTTTGTTGGCACGCTCAAAGACACCTGCAGGGTGCTGAGGCCATCTATGGACTTACAAATTATTCTGCCCTCCTTGTCTCTCCTCTTCAGGCTCCGTGTGACGATGGCCCTTCAGTTGATCATTCCAAGGACGAAATGTCATCTCATGAAATCTTTTTCACTTCAACTCGACACTGATCTTCCATTTACCTTGAGTTAATGATATTGTCTTTAATGGCTCTTCGGGGAGATGGAGGCCTGTTGAATCTGAAATAGAAGACAATAAAGGAAACGGTAAGAAAGGGCAACAAATATGCCTGAAAGGCAGACACTTTCACAGGACCAATTCTGTGTTTATTTTCCCCAAAGAGCCACTAACTTTCAGGATTTTTATACCTAGTCAGAAATCAGCAATACACAGCAGGTTTGTTTTCTCGCTCGAGGCTCATATAAATGGATGGTCATTTAAAACAAACAGATGCCCATGTGACAAAAAGACAGCGCAGGCAGAACAGGAAGTGTAAGTCTCGGTATCACCATTTTCTAGTTTTTTGTTTACTTTTTAACAGCATCTGTTGTAATTAAGGTAGAACATTTACATTAAATGGTGCTAATTTGAGCGCAACGTTCAATGCGACCGGTGGCTAAATGCACTCACAGAGTAATAATGCTCATATTGTAGCCGGCAAGGCTGCCGCAGCTTTAATAATAGGAGCGCAATTATCAAATTGTGATGGATGTTCACTTGAGGGCAGAAAGGAAAAAAAGATAAGCGAAGAGAGGAGAGTCTGTTTGTGCGCGAGCAAAGGAATCACCATGGGGATATTCTGACGAAGACAGGAAAGAGGAAGACAGGGGAGGAAGGGTGCGAAGTGTTTTGTAATGAGCTTCTTTCCTCGGGAGACTTTGAAAAATAGAAGGCAGAGTGAGGATAAGGGGAAAACATCTGCAGTGAAAACATGTTCCCTTTTTTTTTTTTTTTCATGGAACACAACAAGCTAACAGAGTCTCTAATACGCCCAAGTGCATGTATGTTCCCAACAAGATAAACATGAAAATGATGTGTGGGTGTCATTTAGGCGGGGAGTGAAAACACCAGCTCAGGAGGGTTATATCCATACTGTAGGTCTCATCTCTGCAGGAGGGGTAACACTCTTCTCCCAACATGCTCTCTCTAGCACGCCATATGGCTGATTATGCCAATGCCGCGATTAGATCGCACTCAACCACAGCGCATCCTGCCTCATTTGAAAGCGACATTCTGAAGGATGTACAGAAAAGCGTAGATTCAAATTCCACTCCGACACCCAGCAAGGTTACAGACTGTGTGCGGCGTACAGAGAATAGATGAGCAGATGGCAGGGAGGGCAAATGTCTGAGAGCTTTTTTGTGGCGCCGTGTCACTGCAGGACGGTGTTATCACGGCAGTACAAAAAAGAGAAAACAACTCAAACCGACAAACAAGCTCACATCCACACGCCCAAGGAAACTTGAGGGGACTCTTGACGACATGAAACGACTCTGTTATGTTTTTTTTTGGTTTTTTTGCTCTCGGAGGGAGGACTTCCCGGTGTCTCTTTACATTTCAATCTCGCCGTAATTATGCAAGAGCTCTGTGAGGAGTTCTTTTTTCTGCCTCAAAACCAGATGCATTGAAACCACAGAATATTAATGGAACTCAGTCACATTTGAGTATCTGTTGTCGACTTGTCTCTCGGGCAGATGATGGAAGACGGTAAAAAGAAAGACACATTTAGATTATTATCAGATTATTATGACATACTGTGATTCATGAAAAAAAAAAAATGACTTGGCCATATTGCAATTTTGATCAAGCACAGGTTATTTCCTGCATCGCACAATAAACTCCAATCCTATCCTATTTAGCATGTCCCGTCATCTGTCTGTGCAGGCAGTCAATATTGTATATTTAGTCCAAGATGGCTGTTAATGTAGTCCAAATATACATCTCCAAACCATCACACTGAATATTTGAGTGGGTTCCAAAGTTCAAATAGAGCTCCCACCCTCTAGTTATATGTGTGGCGGGGGAGTCTGTTCTCATTAGTGGGTGGCTTCTCCATGTGTCCTGTGGCAGCGATATCACTGAACAGAGTGAACTGCTAACATGGCAGCTCTCACTGCCTTCGGCACATCTGATGCTCTTCCAGTCGGTCGGCTGCGGAGCTGCTTTTTCTCCAAATGTACCGGGAGGGGAGACATTTAGGGACACATTTTATGTATTCCTATTCCATTTAATGTATTCCTGAAGGTCGTCTTAAAAAATCATTTGGAGATATTATCATAATCTCTCAAAGAGTCTTTTGGAAAGAACATTTTACAGAAATTCTGGGAGCGGAAGAAGGTTAAACAGGGGTTGTTTTACTAAAGTATCGCCGATTCTAAAACCTTCATAGCCAGATGTCAAAATTGCACAGAGACAGGGGGAAATTCCGTCGACAAATAGACAAACATCGCGCAGATTAATCCGCACGCTGCCTCCTGCACTCTGCCAGACGGCTAATATTTACCCTTAGCTGGTGCACACACAATCAAATAATTAGCTAATTATAAAACACACACAGACAAAAATTCAAACAGGGCGGGGAGGGAGAGGAGTGGGAGGGAGAGAAAGAAACGGAGGGCCGCATTTGAAAGTGGGGAGCGCATCGATTGCGGCAGTGATGTAGCGCTTGGAGGTTGTGCTGATGACAGCAGTCTCGGGGAGGCAGAGCGCTGAGCTTGGTCACAGTGGCTGAACCGGAATAAGCTGCACACATCACCTTCACAGCGAGGCAGACAAAACCAATCCGGCAAGGCCCTAAACACAATACGACAGAGAACAAAAGAAGCTGTCTGACTATGTGAATAAAAGGGCCTGTTGTGATGATAAAGAGCATAAAAAATTGGGTGCATCTCGGGACGCTTCGGGAGACATACGCTTCAGCGCAGAATAACTTGACAGGATCTCCCCGCTGTCGCACTGCCTGTCGGTGACATACCTGCTTAGATGCTAAAAGCAAAGAGGATCGCACGGGGGAGAGTGGATGAAGCAGGACGGTGTTTGGCGAGGGGCTGACTTGACGTTCCTTTGACTGGAGTATGAATTATGCAATTACAAAACTAACAAATGCGGACAGAAGCCTTTGATCACCGAACCTCCTTCAGTTGGAGAATACACTGTAAGTAGAACAGTAAGTGCACAGGGTACATTTTTTTGGCTTCATGAGTTGTGTATGCAGTGTCGCCAATGGCGTGCTGTCGTTCATTTAATTCTTTCTTTACCAGTTCAGAATATATAAGATAGATTAACCCGATGATGATGTATTAACCCCTAACATTAACCATTAGTCGATAAGAAAAGTCTTAGGTGAACCTGAAAACGAGCCTGCAGATGACCAAGAACTGCCCCTATTAGCTGGACAACACAATGGGTCCACATCATTTTGCCTTTCATGTGGCGGCTTCAAATTTAATGACGATATCACTGAAAAAGGACACTTAACACATGTTTTCCGAGGAAATATTGTTGTATAAACATTGTGTGACCTCAAAGCCTTAAAGTCATTATAGTTCTTTATTATCTTATTGACATTAATTTTGTGCATATAAAACAGTTAGAAACAGGTCCCTGGGTGGGAAAACAGCCTATATATATACATATATATATATATATATATATATATATATATATATAAAATTGCGCAATTTCCAACTGAAAGCCTTAAACAGAAAGCAATTCAAAATATATTATGCCGGATTTGAAATTTCATTAGTTATAGGATGTGTCAATCATCCGGATGGCTGGCGTGTAAGTGGCTCAGGAGGGAGGGGAGGGGATAGAGAGTGGATCCTGGCTACACTTTTAGTCCTTGGCTGTTGTAGGTTCCAGCGCGGACATAGAAGCTACAAATCTGGTCAAAAGTTCTTTCAGAATTGAATTGTTTCAAAGCGGCTGGGATTTTGACTTTTCGGATGACTTTCAGAGAATACCGCGGAAGCCAGAACTGATGCTCCTCCTGCATATATGCATGTCGAGGTGATCTGGGCTGGAATACGTAATGAGGGCTGGCTTTGTTTCACCTGATGGTGAGAACCACTGGTTGAGGTAACCACTCAGCATGATCTCCTCTGGGACGAGAGCGGGAGACAAGGCCGAGGAAAGGATTGAACAGTCCTGCTTCTGTTGTCATGGCAATGCCATATCCCTGGGAATTGGAGGAAACACGTCCTGACCCCCGCGTCTTCCATCGGGGAAAAAAAAGGTCAGCCTTAGAGGGGAGATGGGCTGTTCTGAAGGTCACACTTTCACACTCACAGCTCATGCATACACTCTGCTGTGCGACGCTTTCACATGTGAACTCGTATGAAGAAATCCACTCGGTGCTTGCTGAGTAGCCGAGCGAAAGTCAGGTTTTTTTTTTCCCAGCAGCTATACAACTCATCGAGGAGCAATCATATCCCCGCAAGTGGGTAGTCGGTCGCTGAAGTGATGAGAGCGCAGGGCAGGATAAGACGATATCTCAGCACTGATCAAATTCAGTCGAGGGCTGGTATACGTGGTTTTCACCAGGCTCCCAACCTATCAAGTGTCGCATTTAACCACAGAAAAGCTCTTCTGAGGCGCAGGAAAATGATGTGCTGAGAACCTGACTCGCTGGAAATGGAGAGGAAAAATAAAATCTCGAGTGGAATGTGAAAAGAGAAAGGCCTTCCTCATCCTCATCCTCATCTTCATCCTCATCCTCTTTTTTTTTTTTTTTTTTTCAATGCTCTGAATGCGAGCCGGCATGTGTGGGTGAACGAATGAGACACAGACATGAGGTGGGAAGGAATGAGACATGCAGATGGAGACAGAAATAGGAGGAGGAGAATCGTCACAGGAGAGCCACAGCTTTTTCTAATTAGGCTGATGGAGGGGAATACATCATTTGAACCCCTACAGTATACGAGCTATAGAACCCCCCGTCGCTGATAAAAGCTCACGAGAGCGGAGAGAGGTAATTATTGAAAATCCTTTACCATATATAATGCTAATGAGCGCTAAATTGCCCCCCATTGATGGAACCATTTTATACATTTCGGTACTGCAGGTGGTAAATCTCATTGTAGCAGTAAGCCCCGAATCTAAGAATGGACTTTATCCATTTTCCTTGTTTCTCTCATAGGGACTGTGTGAAAAATCATTATTTGGGGAGGACGGGGGCTGATGATTTCTTTAAAAATTTCCTGGAGGGAAGGTAGTCTGGATTTTAAAGATTTCTCACTTATTCTTTAGAAAGAAAAAATCAAATAGCTGCTCTACATAGATGGCTTTTTTTTATATACTTAAATGAGCGGTTTTGGAAACTAGAAGTGGAAACTAATAAAATCATGATGGCACATTTACTGGGATCTGTACCAAACAGATGACTGAGAACCATTTGAAAAATCATAGCTTCCGTGATATAGATAACCCGCTCGGCCTTCCGTTTCCCTGAAAACCGTGCGGCCGTTCAAAACACCCGACCGTGCATCATGCACCTGATCTGATCTCATATACTTCAGGCTGCGGCATCATCCAACTGAATGTATGGTGGCATTAAATGGAATCCCGGAGTGGGGTGAAAACAAGGCAGTGCTCTTCTCCATCAGCACTCACAGAGCTGTGCATAATTGCAATTGTGGGTAGGGTCTGCACGAGTATACCATTGATTTTCATGCAGTCCCTTAGGCTTTCATGATGCAGAATAAAAAAATATCAGAGTTCACCAATGCTCCAGTTTCTCATACATTACACTGTCTTTTTCTCTCAGTGACCCTGAAAAGTCAAGCCAGGTAAAAA
>CAEMYA010000025.1:994260-1004456 GCA_903131615.1 Diplodus sargus | reverse complement strand
GGGGGGTTGAGAATGTAGATGTGTGAGATTCTTGTTAGTATTGTAATGTGTGAGTGTGCGTATGCATGCGTAATGTGCAAGTGGCAAGAAAAAACCCCAGGGGTGTGGGGGAGGGACGGCTGGCAAAGGATCAGCGAGAGGTGAGCGAAGAATAGAACGAGCTGAGGGTTTTTGGGGTGGTGGTGGTGGTGGTGATGTGCAGAAAAAAAAAATATGGTAATGGTCTGAACTGGCAGTGTAACAAAAAAAAAAAAGACTGGAAGCAGAGAGAAACTACCCAACTGGTCTTCGCCGACAGAGCGGTTTATTTTTGGCAAACGGGAACGAGGCTCAAACGGAATGCAGACGTCCGGAGTGGAGACGCCACATAAAAGATGAATGGTGTGGACTCGGGGAATGTTTCTGTGGTGGAGTTAAGTGCAGCCTCTCACAGCTCTGTCCGCTGCATTCATAAAGTAACATTAATTTGCCTGTTAAGAGCCGCAGCCTGCTGACTAACACAATTAAAATGACCTTTTTTGACTTCTGCGCAGTGGTGGTTCTAGACCAGTTTTAATAGGGGGGGGCCAGGTTGGGACCAGCTTTTTTGTTGGGGGGGGCACATACAACCTGGGAAAAAAAGACAAATCCCTCCTTCAGACACAGGATAAATGGGACTTAAAACAGTGTTTACAATTTCAACAGTTTTGAGGGGATCCGGACTCAGAGTTACGGGGGCACCGGCCCCTGTTGGCCCCCCTAGAACCGCCCCTGCTTCTGCGGCACAGGTTCTGCCAACTGGATGCACGCGCTCGCACACAAGTGAAAAAATGTCTCTCATGTTGACTCCACGCGGGACAGGGGGGGAGTGTGTGCACGTGCATGCTTGTGTGTGTTTGCGTGTCATCTGCGGGGGCGTGCCTACCCGTTCACCCTCCGACGTCCTGCCCGCGACTGCAGGGGGAGGAGCCGCGGCGAGCTCATTGCCACCTTCCAGACAAAAGGCGGCGTGGATTTGAGAGCGCGCGCGACGCATCCTCGCGCGCAGCCTTCAAAATATTTGTAACTGCGCGCGGCCTCTCCCCCTCTCTCTGGCGCTCCCTCCCGCCTCTGAACGCAACGCTGTGCCGCTTTCACTTCGCCGCGTTTAAATAATACAACAAAAAAACCAATCGGAAGTACACACACGAACGTGAAATTGAGAGGCACACTGACATACTTTTTCCTCCTCGCTCCTTCGCCCTCACTTATCATCTCTATTTCCTCCCTACCTCTCTCCCTCTCCTCCTCCTGTTCCGTCCTATAAAAATGACCTTGAAGGTCGCGGCGGGCGAGCTACACTCCCGGGCCTTGTGACAAACTGTCTTACCTGCAGAAACACGCACACATACATAAGCACATGACCCAGCACTAACACACACACACACACACACAAACACACGCAGGCACCAGTGCCGTGAGTGGTTTTCCTGGCAGAGATCTGCTGAATTGATCGCCCGCTCAGAACACTGCAGAGGTCAGATGTAATGAATCAATCACACGCGCATCAGCATCTGGAATTACAGCGAGCGGCAGCGGACCGGCTTCAGTTACAAGGCCACGGGCCCCGCTGCCCCCCTGCTTTGATGCGGTGTCAACCTTCGGCATTAACGTGGCCGGGAGGGATTGGCGAGATTTAGCCAAATGGACTGGTGGGATCCATACATGTGTGAGGGCCCCTGATATTGAGATCAACAGACAGTTCCAATAAACACACGCGGCAACAAACTTCCAGGCACAACACGGAACAAAACGATGCAACTTTTAGATACCAGGACACTTTCAGTTAAGAGAAAACAAACCCAATGCATGGGCTCCACCCTCACAGACACAGCTCTAACAAACTGCC
Source organism: Diplodus sargus (assembly GCA_903131615.1). NCBI lineage: Eukaryota > Metazoa > Chordata > Actinopteri > Spariformes > Sparidae > Diplodus > Diplodus sargus. The sequence goes on along the minus strand of CAEMYA010000025.1, from coordinate 1,002,589 downwards.
CCCCCGCCAACAGTCTCAAGGACGACCTGATCATCAGACGCCGATCAATCAGGACGAGAGGCAGCCGAGTGTGAAAGACATGCCCCCTGTCTGCTCACCTTTCTTTAATCTATCATCTCCCGTCGTCCCTCCCCTCCCCTCCTCTCAGAGGGAGCCGAGGAGTTGTTGCTAAAGTAACCGAAGCGCACAGAAATACTGAGGCGCTTCGATTCTTTGAAAGGGAGTTAAAAGAAAAGGAGGCGATTTACTTTTGAGCAGGAGCAGGGCAGAATTAGAGGAACTTTTTACAAAAGAAACCTTGGTTTTCTTGGAGATTTGATCAATCCGAGCATAACTTCACGTGTTACTTCTATAGGCCTATATATATATATATATATATATACTTTTAAAGGGCGTGACGTAGGTTTTGGAGAAGAAATTCAAATTGTAATATTTACAATATAAATGCAGCAATAATACAACCTTTTTCCCCCCATGACAGAATCAACAAGCTGCTCTCAGAGGAAAAACAAGGTTCCCGGAACACTGTTCGAAGCTACAAAGGTGGCAGGGTCCGCCACATATAAACAAAGTGAAAAATATGTGAAATTGTCGGTCGGTTTGTTAATACAGTTTATGGAAACAATATAGTTTGCTTATTCAATTTACTAATGCGCATAAATACCTTACCCAAAGCTACATAATGTATGAGATAGTTAGAAACCAATTGCTTCGTTCCTGGCGCGTTTTCAAGGAAAGACAGTTCAGAACAGACTCTCCATTTATGTTTCGTTTAACTGATGCCAGAAAACTATTACGCTCATGTGCAAAACTACAACATAAAAAAGGCACTGATAAACAACAACAACCATCACAAGGGCCAGGTCCTTAAAGCCCGTGTAATCCATGTGTGATCATTAGCATCACCCACAGAGACCTGACCCGCTACCATCCATCACACCAGGCTGCTCCTGCCTGTCTGACCTCCCTCCGTCTGCAGCCACGCTCTCCTGTAGCTCACCGCCGCTACTGCCGCCGCTGCTGCTCCACTTAACAGCGCGGTCAACTTCCGCGTCACTCTTATTTTTTTTGGTGACATTTCACAAAGCTGCACCGCATTGTCGAGAAAAAAGAAAAAGAACAAGAAAAAAAAAACCCCACATCAGATCCGGAACCGACTCAGCACCAAGACCCAAATCCACCAAGCTAAAAAAAAAACAATAATAATTATTGTTATTATACAAATTGATATTGTGTGCACGCCGATGCGTCATTGCAAACACAACGCAATAACCGCGGGGTGTTTTTTTTTTCTTTTCTGTTTTTTTCAGCTGTGCGACTCACCTTCAGCTTTCTGCGCGGCTGGCGCGTTGAAGAGATGTCGGTCAGGTGCGGGAGCTGCGTCTCTTCACTCCGTCTCCCTCCTTCTCCGACTGCCAGAAAACAGTGCAACAGAGAGAGAGAGAGAGAGAGAGAGAGAGAGAGATGCTGCGGACAGGAGGAGGAGGAGGAGGAGGAGGAGCGGTGCTGATGCTGCAGCCGACACCTGACAGAGCATCCTACTCCTCCTCCTCCTCCTCCTCCTCCTTTCTCCTGCGCGACACAGTTGCGCCCCCTGCTGGACCAAATCATACTCCGTCATTTGTCGATTGCAACATTTATCTATTCTAAACCCACAAGCACTGCTCTGCTCTCAATGAGATAACACGTTCAATATGACAAAAGAACAGAAAGTACATGTTATGACGTAATGACATAAATAACAAGTCAATAAATAAGGACATTTGCTTTGTTTATTGGATGAAGTAATTCTTAAAGTTGATCCTAAAGGGTTTAAATTATGAGCGAGACCATAGGAGTTGTTTAATGGAAGTGAAAAGTGATAACCTGGTTGTTTCCTGCACTTTTTTTTTTTAGCTATTTACATTACATTTACATTTACATATTTACAACCTTGGCTTCTACTTTAAATGAATAAACGATTTGGGTGTCAAGATATTCCTCCACTTTCTTCTGGAATCCTGATGTGTTCGACATTCATTAAACAGATATTTAGCTGTCCCTTCTTCATTTTTTCCCCTTTTTAAAAAAAAGAAAACTCATTAAGTCGACACATTTTAGAATGGGTACTTGAGTGCGCTGATGAATTTACAGCCTGTAACTGTGCAAACAACCGAGTCTTTAGAATGGAGTGGACAGAAACTCGGGAAAGCAAGTCAAGTCGGATCAGGTGTGCAACCGTCATTAGACACTTGGCTGAGCAGGGAGATTGAATAGATTGGACGATGATCCCAAGGGTCGGAGTTGAGAAAGTACAAAGCACCGGTCAAATAAATATAAGAAACATGTAAAAAGACCAACATATCAGAAAACAACAGACCAGGCAGCTGCCTGTCATATTGTAAGTCTGCAAGAAACATCATATTCCTGTCAAAAGCCTTAGAATCGGTAGATCTCTTCGTGAACGGCCACAGAAGGAAGGAGTCTGGGGGTTTTTTTCCGAAAAAAGCTCATTTTATTTACAGGAGCGATGCACGAAACATACACCGATCTCAAACAAAAAGACAGGAGGACAAGAGGACCACCAGACGGGCATAAACAATCAAGGCATTCTCGACTGACTACATGTTACATGAGTATGACATTTACAGTGCGAGGGACTTGTGGTTGATCGGGCACAAGTTTCAAGAAAGTCCATGAATTGCTTTCAGTCCCTCATTCTCAGTATCCCTGGGGGTCGGTCCTGATACGACCAGAAGGTGGCGCCAAAGTACAGAAATTTCACATCCCCCCCCACACACACACACACAAAATGACTTATAATGTGAATTATAACGAGAAAACAAACAAACAAATAGAGTCACATGTCAAACAAACACGGAGAACTTTAACAGAGACCTAGAAGCTGTGTTAGGCTACAGTCGTATACCTGAAAATATTCTGTGCATAAAACCAGATGCCGCTTGTTCAGTTGTCGAGGAGATAGTTCTACTGTCATCGAGCTACTTAAAGTGTGGGACGCAAAGCTTCATGAAAAAAAAAAAAAAGCTTGTGACCGCACAAACAGTTCTTCAAGCTCACCGCCGTGCATTACTTGTTTAAGAGCCCCGTCGACGTGACAAACGTGTGATCGACAATCTTTAGCGAAAAAGTTGCAGTTTTGCGTACGGCAAGAACGAGATGTTCCCGCTCCTCTTCGGCAAGGCGGCGTTGAGGAACCGAACCACAGAGATGAATAACAGAAACGGAAGAAACAAACCTTCGAAGAGACTGAAACAGACAGACATTTTTTGTGGATTTTTTTTTTTCAGCAGTTCTTCAAACGCAATGAAAGCAAACGACAGCCGAGGAAAAGGGGTCTGAGAACTTGATGCGATCACAGTAAAATGATGGTGATGGATTTGAAACATCAAAAGCTCGATAATGCGACATAGGCTACATCATGTAAAAGGGGAACGAAAGAAGCTGCTTGCTATTTATGTGGATGTGTATACATTATAGTATTCATACATGGTAAAAGCTGAGGTTTGGCATGACATAAGGGGATACAAACCAGTAAAAAGTACATCTTATGCCAGAAAATAGATTTCCACTTACACATGAATCCCTTTTGTATTGATTCAACAGGAAACCAGATATACATTTCATGCAGTAAAAAACAGGACAGTAAGACAAAACATGAATCACTTGTCGGTTGTTGTCAAGTTACACTGTGAATTAGGTAGATTTCTTTGAAACAAAAATCATTACGGGAAATGGGATTTTTCACATTCTTTGACGAAGTTGATATGTGTATTTTTAAAAAGAACATATAATTACCTCCTTTGACAATTTAGCAGCACATTAACATGTTAAGCACGCCAGTCGTCGCCCGTTGAGCTCAGCGTGACGTCGCATTTCATGATTTAGCTCGCTGTGAAAGGCTGCGTTACAGGAAGCCTCACTATGACCCCCAAGGAACCTGCTTCTGCCACAGTCACGGCCAGTATCACATATTCATAGTTACATGACAGCATTTTTGTTTTATTGTTATCAAAAGGCAATAACGGATGACGTAAGGCGAAGGCAGTGATTTTTGCCAACCCTGAGGATAAAGTTCCAGTTGCACTGATCCTGCAAACACAATATACAGCAACAAAACAGCCGACAAAAACAGAGCAACACAAAATAAGCCTTTTTCTCCGATTCACAAATAATTTACTGCAAGAAATATAAACACAATCTTATATACACAATCTGGATTATACAGCTATTTTTTTGTTTTAAAGGACTCCCAAAGCTACAGTGAATGCACTTAAGGGTTAAAGCTAATGGCAAAATGATATGACTTAACATTTAAAAAGGTGCAATACGTAGAAATAAAATCTCACCATGTCGCCAGAACAACTGCTAGCTGCTGCTAACCGCAGCTGCCGTTAGCTCGTTAGCTCCCGCATGCTAGCAGCGCAGACCGGGAAGCTCGAGCACAGGAGCTATGGGGCCAGGATAGGCCGGGGCTAGCTGGTTAGCATGCACGTCATAATGTAAACTGTTATTTTCTCACTTTCTCTTTTTCAGCTAGTTTTTGAATGTTTTTTGACTAAAATTCTTCTTAATATTGCACCTTTAAACAATTCATAACCCTTTGTTTGCAGGAAAACACACCGGTTTTACACACCAAAATCTGTTGACAATCTTTTGGAGTACTAAAATTTAGTATAAAGCCTTTGCAGCCCCAGAGGAAGCAGCGCATAGTCTGATAAAAAATGACTCAAGTGATGTCACCTGAGTCAGCTGAAGACTAGAAGTTTAGAAATGAGAGCAAAGATGGCATTCTAACGGTATAAAAAGAAGAGAGATTACGAGTGTAACCCTCTCCAAAACTCGTGCCGCAATGTCGGCGCTTGAGTTGCATCGTGGGTAATGCAGGCGCCAGGTCGACAAGGAAGAGAATTTTGTGGAATAAAAGAACACGATATCTCCGCTTCTGCCGCACCGATCCTTTTAGACAGGACCACGATTTGGACAATTCTTCGGAGGCTTTTTACTTAATTGTAAATTTAAACTCGAATCAGATTCTAATATGAACAGCACGCTAGAAATGACCATATGTATGGAGCGGGTAATAAAAAGACATGAATAAACATGAGAAAAGGCGTAAAATAAATTGAGAACAAATACATAACTCCAAATTAAACATTTTTAGAAAAAAAAAAGGTTGCCTGCTTTATTTATTTTTTTGGGATAAGACTAACTAAATGTAACAAGCTACAGATGAAAAAAAAAAAAAGACACAGCAGCCAGCACTGTGAAAATCCACTATGATCTACTGTTACATTACATTAACAGACATTCAGCAACTGTCAACGATTTCACACCTGATGCGTCAGGATTCACATACCAGATTTCCTATATTTACCAAGGATAAAATGATTTAAATTGTTCCTGGTAGGCTTTAAACCAAATATCTTTCTCAGAATCTCTGTGTCTCAGAGTAAGGAACTATCCAACTGGATATCACGTTCAGTATTTTTGTTTACAGCAGTTTCTGCATCATAAATTTGCAGCCAGATCCTTGGCTCGTGATCATTCGCGACCGCTTCCTGCAAAGACAAACCTGCATTCAAACTATACCATATGACCACGGTAGGACGCCAGGCTTTCCCTTTTTGCAAGAAAAAGCATGGCGCCTCAGATGGTCTCAATGCAACCCCTTCGGACTGTAAATTGGACTCACGGAGGCTGTAGGCTACAGCTCCCTGCCGGCCCACTTATACGCGTTGCACCCGCCGGCCTGACCACCCTTTTCTGCGAGTGAACAAGGGTAATTATAACATTGAGAGGCCAAGTGTGTGTTGCGCAAGCTCTCGCTGGTCAGGGAGGACTGATAGAGCAGCATGTCAACCTCAATTACGTAAGAGTTGGCAGGTTTCTGAGAATGTGTACCAATCTGCTAAATACCAACTGTTTCATCTGATACAGTAGGCAGTTATTGGATTTTAACTGAAAAGAGAAGACTGCTGTTGAACTTTTCCTGGATGAAAGCAGTTGTCACATGTGCACATAGTCCTACTGCCAGCGACGCAACCAGACGCTCCCCAAAGCCGTAACTACGACCCATGTAGAGGAACAAATCTTATGGTCTCCCAGTATCTCTGAACACTCCCTGAAGCACTGATATGTTTCCCTCCCCTCCCCTCGGACAGCCAAGCGATAACAAGTAGTTGAAAAACTCAAAGCCAAGCTAAAAAGGGGCTTGTTACAAAATACTGAAATAACGTCATTTATGGCTTCAGAAATTCCGTTGTTCCACCGATTGGCCAAAAGAAGAAAGTCACAGATTTGTGAATTGGAGGTCAAAAGTTTTTCTTTTTTACAAACTTTGCCCTGCAAAAAGGGAGCAGTGCCGGGGAGGTACCGGGAGTTGTCGGCTCAAAAACACTCTTACACGGATAGACTGGTGTCGGGGCGGGTTGAGATGTACGCAGCATTTTTCTGATGCCTTTTTTTTGTGTGTCTTTTTTTACAAATCCCCATCGTCCTCTTCCCTGGCATTGTTGGTGTAGTGCAGGAAGGCCTCCTTTTCCGGGGACATGGCCTCCGATTCCTGGACGCGCTTGAAGCCATTCATCTCTGTGCCCGGAGACGAGCGGGACATAGCCGCCTCGTTGCTGTGATGAAAGCCGTAGCCAAAGTAGATCACGAAACCTGAAATAAAGCGGAGCAAAAGACACAACATCACTGTGCAGCACTCTCACTAATAAATGAGACTTTTAGAGTTGCAACGTTTTCCGTTATGTTGACCTAGTCTGTTGTTTTAGTAAATAACCCACCGGCGCTTCAGAGAATCCATGTGTCAGTTTTCCTTTTTCTTATTCAGGTCAAACTTTATATCCAAGTTCTGAGGTAATGCAAACTACAATCTCCCCATTACAGCTGCTCGGAATAATAACCCTTGCCCTAACCCTGCTATAGCATCATTTAAAAAAATCATATTAAATGTAGGCATGGGATTTTCTACCCAGATGTTATGGTAAACAAACGCTGTGATTGGTTCTATCATTACAAACTGATGACATAATAAGGCTGCCTGAACCATCGCTTTGATGGACTGCTATTTCAAGCTACGAGAGCAAGTGAAGTGCCAGCTGTGCGGAATTAGTCTGAGAGCATTGGCGGTAAAGTGTGTGATGAGGAAACCAGCCAATCCTTTCAGCCAGAGACACTCGAGTGATGGTCAAGTAAAAAAAAACAAAAAAAAAAAAACACTTCTCCTTTTAAGGAATCAATAACATTTCTTGAAATAGAAAGTCAGTTTAAACCCTGGACTGATGCCATTTATGACGACAGAAGTGGAGACTACCTACCTATAGCCATCCAGATAGAAAATCGTATCCAAGTGCCTCTGTCCAGCTGCATCATCAGGTAGACGTTGACAAACATGCTGATCACCGGAATGAAGGGGAGCAGCGGAACCTAAATGGTCGATATCACAGAAAGAAAAAGCGATCCTAAATTGGATGACTTAAATCCACACGACACAAAACGCGAGTGAGTGCCTGGAATCGTACCTTGAAGGAAAGCTTCGTCTTGCTCTCCGGCTGTCTCCAGATGATAAAGGTGAGGAGGCCACACACCATGAAGATGACGCAGAGGGCCATGACGCTCCAAACGGCGGCGCCTCCCTGCACTGCCAGGATACTGAATGCCAAGATCAACGCTCCTGCAGAAGTACATAATGTTTTTATCTCATTTCATGTGTAACAGACTACCGATCTCGAACCAACTTATTTGCATTTATCACAGTTGGCCAGGTGTTATCACCTACCCATGACGGAGGCACATATGTTGACAGCGAAGCCCGACAGTGTGGATGGCTCACTGTTGTCTGGGAACAAAAGGGTCTTGAAGCTGAACTTCTCCTCCATACCAGGAAGGATGCCCATACTGGGAGCACTGATGCCGTCGCTCAGCTCAACCTCCTCCTGGGTGTTCGCCATCTGATACGCCACACTTGGGTGCTCAGGTTGGTACCTGGCACGGTCGAATACACACATAAAGCCGTTGTACCACACTTACTTTGCGTCATTTAAAAATGTTGGTAGTCACAGTGGTAATTGAGTCATAGGGAGCGCATATTGCGACACTAGTGCACAACAAATCCCCTTATGAGTAATGTCAATCATACTGTTTAAGACAGTCAACATTTTCCTGGTAGTGTAAGAGTAAGAAACTGCTTCCAACATGAATGCCTGGTTGGGTTTCACGGGGTTGCTTAAAAGAGACACAAACATATGCAGCCACAGGAAGGCTGTAATCGAACTATAGGGTATTTCAGTCTCATGCTGGGCCAACGCCAACATGGAAATTA
>CAEMYA010000025.1:959952-981094 GCA_903131615.1 Diplodus sargus | reverse complement strand
TTACCGGTAGGTTGCTGTGCCTCAGGGAGCAACAAAGAACAACAGAGTAATGCAGTGGCGATGACATTCCAATGATCTGTGATTCCAATGCACACTGAGCATTTCCTGAAGAGGTCATTGGTACCTTAGTTAAGCATCTCTCGCTTCGGTTAAGTCAAACTGCCAGCTCACGACAAGGGACACATGTCAGGCAAAGTGCCCTTGTTCTGTCTGAACTGACCCCAGTCCTCCTCATGCTTTCCCCAGAGAAATAATCCCACACTCTAGAAAGCAAACCATTGGCCCTTTATCTCTTTTCAGGAGGAAAAGGACGCTGAAACACTGCAGGCCCTTCACTGTTTAGGCAAACAACGTGGGACCCCCACGATAATATAAAGGAAAGTGGGAAACACTTATTCTTTTTCTCTGCTGACTATATGCTGAGATTTTGGGTGGACTGAAGATCCGAGACATCCAATATCACGCTGGCCGACAGTAGCATTAAGGATGGGGGCGATGAAAGATTTTTATTGCGGATCGTGTTAAAGAAATAAAAGAAAAAAACATCAGGGTCCTCGTGAATTGGGATAATTGTTAAAATCCTCACATGAGTGACTTGAATAGCTTAATAAAGTCCTGGATCGCTTTCTTGATTCATTTAGAAATGCCAAAACATTTCTGAAGCTGCAATTATTTTGGAGGATGATCGTGACTTGAAATTTCCGCATCATCACATGTCCAACATGTTATTTACACACTAAAAACACAGATTTAGTGTAAAATACAGATTTAGTGTATGAAGTAGATTTAGTTTTTCCTCGATACATGATCCCCTGAGAGAACATTTACATTTTTGCTATATTGATTATTGAATTACAAAGCTGGTCCAGGGCATCACTGCCTGTTTAAAAACAACAAAGCACAAACTCAGAATCTCAACCTGTTTCTATTTCAGGGGCTAATCACTTCCGTAAGCGTGAGCACACATTGTGTGTGTGTGTGTGTGTGAGTGTTGCTGTTGCCCAACATCATAATATGCTCCTGATCTGTGTTTTGTACACACTGCCAGCTATTTACTGCAGCGGCAGTCGCTTGCATTGTGCAACCTGTTTCACCGTAACGCTGAGTGTAGGCAAAAGCAAACGCACTGTTCGGAGGAAAAAAACTATTTCAAGGGTGGAATTAAGCATGCAGGGAACCAACGATTTAGGTGTGCAGCAAAGAGGAAATACGAAGCCCTAGAAATCTCAGTGAACCTGGAAACCTTTCAGTGCGTTTTGTGTCGGCTACTTACGTACAGCTCTGCAGTCAGCAGCTTGCCCACAAGTGACCCACTTTCACACCGGTGGCTAAAGTTAGACCGGCTGGAACTCGCCTGAACTCTCGCCACCAGGATCTAAAAGGTCACTCTTAAAGTGTGGTTCCATTTGGGAATTTAGCCGTAGCTGATCTCTGTTTGTCACATTTGAAAAAAAAAAGGCACAAAACATTTCTACTGCAGTGTCACTTGTGTGTTTCTAAAGTTGTTTTTTAAATTATTATTCCAAATGCCACAATTTGGAGACAAAGTGTGAGTCTTATCTTCAAACCATCCAGCGAACTGGACTGCTGCAAAAGCCACGATCATTTAAATCACATTTTCAGACTGTTTAACTGACACAGATTTACTGCAGCAGATTTGACCCTTTTTTTTCTTTTTTTCTTCCCCTGCCACTTCAAACAGTTTCACAACTCTTCAGCTAATAACTGGAGTTTATGTGAGAGTGTTACCCCTAATATATTGGCTATTAAAATGCTGAGTTGTCAGCGGGGGCTCCACGGTGTTTTGGTTTGCATTCAAGTGCAATTTAAAAAGGGGCGCTGTGTCCTTTTGGAGAAGACATTCAAATCCAGAATTTTTATGTTTACAATATCAGTGAGGTTCAAACTCAAACCTTTGGGGCTAAAAAGGTGGCAGGGTCCGCCGCATATAAATACGGTGAAATTATATGAAATTGTGCCGTCTTTCAAGGTCAGTTTGTTTATTCAGTCATGAAAACAAAGACAGTTTGTTCATCTAGTTTTGTTTTTAGGCATAAAAGATCTTTCTCTTTTGATTAAAATGTCTTCCCCAAAAAGTGCACATTTAACATCTTATCTTTATTCTAAACAAACGACATCTGGGTAACTAGACAGTTGCCTCTGAACAAATATTAGCAGAACATAAACATATCATCTTTAAATCTGTAGCACCCCAATAATATCTGAGGTTGATTTATTCATTTGTCAAGCGCAACATGTCAACAATTGTCACAATCTCTTCTTGAGGAAAACAGAAACATTTATCTGCACCCTTATTCCTGTTTTTAATCACTAACATGCCTGCAAAGAGTTAGTCTGGTTTGGTTTAAAACTAAAAAGCCGTGGCAACTTTACTTTCCTTTGGGTTAAAACAGTGCAACTCTGAAGGAGAGTTGTGCACACTTTTTTTTTTTTCTCTTTGCATTATTGGATGTTTTTTCTTTATTGGCTCTCTCCTCTGCTTTGTGACCACTTGCTGACTTTCACTCCAGTCCAGACAACAGCCACCTTCCTGACATCATCCTCATTCTCAGCCCGCACTGAGCCTTAACAAAAAAAAAGTCTCAACACATTCCAGGAATTGCCCCTCTCATGTTACATGGCCATGCTTACAGACCCGCACATTTTAGAATCGAGCCAAATGGTGAGTTGCATGTAAAAAAAAAAGAAAAAATAAATAACGAAATGCTGCTGGAGGATTATTTTTTCTTTCACGAGCGGACTGCAGAAAAAAAAACCAGTAGCTCTTTGCAGCGTGAAGCACTTAGAGTGGGTTTGAGCGAGAGGAGCATGTGCTCCACGGTACCAACTTTACGCACGGAAATGGCTGTCGTTAAAGCGCTCTGACTGCTGTGCGTGTCCCAAGAAAATCCTCTATCCCCGCGTACAGACCCTAAAAAGTTAGACATTATACATACAGTGAAGATATACATGCGTGTGGCTTCGCCTGAGTAGTTTCTTACCTTGCACACCCTGCGAGAGCGCATGAAGCAGTGATCCAAGAGAAGCGGTAAACGTCCTCCAGAAGTCTGAAAACTTTGGAAAACCAAAACTGCGTCGAGACACGCTGGTCGGGCAGAGTTAGACGTCTCTTTCCATAGGTGGCGAGAAGAATTTAAGGTCTCGGGTAGCGCGTTCAGATGGAGGAGGGGATACAGAGGCAAACAGCAGCCCCGCCCGCTCATTACAGTTGTGCAATAGCAAGTAGTGACCAACCGCCGCAAGTGGCAACTGGCTGAAATCAACAAACAACTAATTAATGCGTTTTTCTAAATTAGCAGGATTGTCTGGACTGTCGATTAGAAGACGAGGTGAGACAATCAGCTATTTAGAATGACTCTCACAAAAAGGTCGCGCACTGAACCTCACATCAACATCCAGAAAATAAAACTTACAATTCAGTGATGGTCATTCCTCCTTCAGTCTATACAGCTGTCATTTAAAATCAGAAGAATACATACATTTAAAGAACAGCAGGACGTCCGCTTTTATGGTCAAAACATGGGAAACAAAGCCACAGTAGGAGCCGGAGTTTCCACTTAATTGCAACAAGACGGAGATCGTTCAAATGGATATTTTTATTTTCAGGCAAATAAAATTCTAAAACAAAAGTTTTACAAATCTAAATACAAAGCTTGCAGCTCTGGCGGAGTCATCGGGCCAGTCAGTCCGTGACAGTGAGATGAAGTGGGGGGAACCAAAGAACCAAAACAAGTTGTGTCAGTCTTTGCCAGTGTGCAGTTTTTCTTTTTGGCACATGTGGAAATGGTGTAAGTGTAGGAGGAGGAAATCAAGGCGGTAAAGCTGTTTTTTTTTCTTTTTACAGATATCGGGGGTTGTTGATTTGGTGATCAGGTGTCAATAATCCAGGTCACAACAGTTTACTCTTAATAAATTATGCATTTAAAAGATCGCCAGCGTGTGGGTGTAACAGTGGTTGTTTTGAGCTGACAATAACAAGGCCTCATATCAGCATCGGTCTTGTGTTAACAAGTGTGTGAGCAAACCTTTCTATACATTATTCACAATATTTACACCAAAGGGTTTTTTCCACCTTCTCCTTTCATTAAAAAGGTAACAACTGTTGTATTTGATTTACGCACACTTTGTCCAGGGATCCAACGTATTGATCCTGATTGCTTTAAATGTGCTGAACACAAGAAAAGATCAGTGGAACGTTGCAGTTTTTTTTGTCCTTTAAGACTTGGCTTCGAAAAGCTGTTTGATGTCTTTAACGCCTTGCTCTGCTGCCACGTTGATGATGTGGTCCAGGGCGTTCATGTGGCCCAACATCTTCACAACCTCTTTGACTTGGTCCCTGTTGGCAGATACGGGTTTATACATTAGTGGTTTATTTTATTTGACCAAACAACCGTGACATGTTTACCCTCCTCCGAGCACCTTCCACAATGTTACAGCAGATGGTGCTACAGTTGAATTCAAGTTCCCAAATTTGGATTAATAAACTGTTTATGCAGTCACGTAGAGACGCTTACTTGGTATTTCGCCGTTCCACATCACACGTGCCCATTCCGCTGCGGTACAATGAGTTGGCCAGGTGGGCGAGGTAGCGACAGAGTGGCTCCAACTGAGGCAACGTCTGCTGGCCCTTCAGCCCCGAGAACCACTGCGCTGGCAAACACTCCACCACCTGAAAACGCACAAGAAAGGAGTTCAATATGAGTCACTCTGTTTAGGGATTCTGAAAAACAGGCAGGCTTGAACCAGCTGAACAGGTGTGCTATTAAAGTTCAGTCTTAACAGGTGTGTTCTATAGGCTGTGTCCTCACTGCAGCAGCCCAGGTTTGGATTCAAACCTGCGGCCATTCGCTGCTTGTCGCCCCTCCCCCCATTCCGGTTTCCTATCACACTTCAGGCTGTCCTGCCTAATAAAGTCATAAAAAAAAGGACAAATAGTAAGGAGAGCAGCCCCAATCACACAGACCTGGGCTGAGAGGCTTGTATGATAAAATATAGGCACATCTAAAATAGCCAGTGTCAGGAGAGGAGACTGTTCCCACTGTGTAGTTAAAAAAACAAAAACAAATCTATTTTTGGTCGACGTGGTTGGTACATTTATTTTGAAACCAAGAGATGCATCTACTGTAGTGTGCAAATGCTGTTCAGAAAGCTTTATGACAAATCATAATTATATCTGATCTCAGACCGAATTAGAAGCGCTCTCCTATTTGCACTACTGGTGGTGTGTACCTAAAAATGGCTCTCTGTAACGTAATGGCTCTCATAGAAACCAAACTAATATCTCTGCTGACCAAACTGGTGAAATCAAGAATCATCATATTTAATTAAAATGGCCCCCCTGCAAAGCTTCATGTTCTAGCACAATGAACTGCAGTGGAGCATGGAGTTTAAACAGCAGATGGGAGAGAGGCCCCTCGGTGCCTACGGTGTTCTCTATGTCAACACACTGACATCGCTGAAGAAAGCACATCGGAGCAGAAGGGGTGTGTTGGGCTTTATGAAGTAAGCGGGATTTATCAGGACGTACATGCCCTCAAGTCATGTTCACAACACCTATAACACACCAACTGTAAATTTAGGCTTCACTTTTAACTCGACTTCAATCACATGCCGAGATGTGAAATTTATGAACACTGTGATGACTGCTCCAAAACGGACCAGTTTATCTGAACATGCGCTGTGTCTATTTACATGTGAATTAAACTAGTAAACATTGTGTGTGTGTGTGTGTGTGTGTGTGTGTGTGTGTCGTACCTTCTGGCACTTTGGAACATTATCCTCCCAAGTATCTGTGGTCTGCAGTGCAGAGAGGATGTATCTATTCAGAGTGCTGTCCAAAGCCAGATCCCTCAGACAGGAACTGGACAGGATGCCTTCCCACTGCAGGATGTTGCCCAGCAGCTACGCACAGAAGGAATAACAGAGTAAGACTGTACTCAAAGGAGAGCAGCACAACAGCATGTCAACGTCAATATCCAAGTACTTCTATTGGCTGCCAAGGATGGAAATGTTGCCTACAGTGGTTAGTGTACAAAATATATCAAGAGCCTTTTTTGCTGAGGACCAGTATTACCTGGGGAACTCTGGAAATTTATAGTAATTGGGGAGGTTTACTGGGACTGTTATCCCAAGCAAATCTGCCCTGCTCTTCGTTTGTGTCAAGTTATAATACTAGTTCAATGCAAATTGGCATCTGGGGGACTTGCAGTGATTTTGGGTGGTTCTTCTCTGTCTTATGTTGTCCCACAATAAACTAGTGTGAAAGTTGATTGCGGTTCAAAATATGTTGAATAGCAGTCAGCAGAAAAGTTAGGTGCAACAAAAGGTTGTCATATTCAAGTTAAGCCACAAAGCATCTGTTACTTGATCTAAATGAGCTGAAAATGTGTATTTGTGCCCGAAACACAGGCAGAAAGTGACCAAAACAACGCTGAACCATATTATTAATGTAAAGAACAGACACTTCGCTTCTTAGAGTTTGTGTTACGCAGGGCCGTGACATCATATCCAGGAGATTATGCCAGAAAAATGTGAACAAAATATAGACTTTGCTTAAATCATGAGGTCCCAAGTGTATGCTAGTCCCAAGCAAATAGGGTTACAGATGATAAACATCTGGTAGCATTACAGACAAAAGAGGGAATCCTTCTGACAAAACAGTTTTCTCAGATTTTTTGTTCTCTACTTTTTTACTGTTGTGCAACTTGTAATCAGCATTTCAGACAATGCATACAAATCACCCCTTTTCCTATTGGGATGCAGCCTACACTATGGATTTCTGGACTTCTGTTTAAGGTGACCCATCAGTTTAATTAGTGTCTAAATTAATGAATTAATACAAAACACTGTCTTTGCTTCGCTTACCTTCACACAAGACCAGAACTGCCTCTGGTAGAATAAGTACGGACCGCTATTCTTGTTCTCCAACACACTAAACAAAAGCAAAAAACAACTTTAATCAGTTATCAGGTTTTATACAGATCGAAGCAAATGCAAACTGGACAACCTACAATGTTGAGAAACATACCTTTTAGGGTAGAGTGGAAGGAAGACATCTTCATCAAGAGTCCGTCTGGTCCTTAAGACAATGGTTTTTAAAAGCTCCTGATAAAGGAAAAAAAATCAAGACATCAATTCCATGACAAGTTTAAATCAAGTTATCTCTTGTTTTGCAGATAAAATTCATTATGTTTATACCTGTGTGTATCGGTTTTCCCCGTGCAGCACAGTGGGGTAACCCTTCATTAGTCTGTGAATGAAGCCCACCAGACTGGCTGTCTGACTGCTTGACAGCGGGTCCCACACCTGCTCTGCCAACACTAACAAACACACACGAACCCATACATGAATACACATGACATATTTTGCCAAGCAAATCTTAGTATGCTCAGTGCAGCTGTGTGGATTTCTCTCACCAGTCAGTTTGGACAGGATGACCGTCTCCACAATAGCAGGCAGCAGGCTGATATCTCCATCTCCTCTCTGCAAAATGTTGTGCTCCTCAAAGCCGTAAAACAACAGGGACTCAAACCAGAGCATGTACTCGAAATTTGCACACTGTCCCTGGAGGAATGGGAAAAAGACATCTGAGAATCAGAATTCTTCATTCATATTTCAAAAAAACAAGTTCAAACTATAAAATCTCATACAAGCCGTACCTCAAGAGGGTTCCATGTTATCAGCTGCAGACGGACTAGAGGGTTAAAGAGTTTGGGTAGACAGAGGCCTATGTAAGCGTCTCTGTAACAGTCGGCGTAGTCTCTCCTCCACACTTCAAAATGGGATTTGATGCAGTCAAGAGAGTGAAAGTCCTCCACCACATCCTCAAATACTTTCTTACATTCCCTGATGATTCGATCTGGATTGGAGACGAAAGGCTTCGGTTAGGCATGAGCTGCAGAATGTCTGATGCAAGTTATGTCGGTATTTAATCATCACATTTAATTATGGACCTCTCTCCATGTTGAAGCTGGTGATGTCAGTTGAGGTCTCCTCGTCATCGGATGATAAGCCTTCTTTATGCTCAGCCCGCTTTCCATTCTGCTCTCTGGCTTGTCGCCGCCGAGTTCTGCACCCATTCACAAGCATGAAAGCGGACAGAGTTTGTGATAAACTGCAATCAGCTTGTCACTAAATGTCAGTATTAAGAATCTCTTGCATGGTCATCCCAAACTTTATGGACAAATACACAATCAGCAATCATTTTTTGTGAATAGCACAGAGAGGCAAGATCAGGATTCATGGACTAAGGCAAGCACAAAAACTCAACAATAGAGCTGGTGTTTTAAGGCTAGAAACACGTCGCAAAAATCAAGATTACACATCCTGGCAGCATTTCCTCGACAGTGAATAAGCGGCATACCGTCGTGCTTCTCTTTCTGCTATTCTCCTCTGACGACTATGCTCTTGGTACGCTGCGCGGTCTCGACCAAATGAGTCTAGATTAGGAGCCATGACAGCTTTATCTGCAAGAGACAGGAACCATGTTAGAACCAGCAATGAAAAGCTGAGACAGCCCATAACCTCAATCTTTTACTGGACACAAAAGTACTCAAATGATCTTAATTACTTAAAAACAAATTCAGATGAAACAGGCAATGGATACACATAAGAACTGTTTTATAATTACGAAGCTAATTCAAAATATTGACCGTAAACTCCTAATCTATAAACCAACAATAACACATCATATTTTTTACAAGTAATTATTGTATCATTCATTTTCTAGTCACTTACCTGGCTGCAACCTCCTACATGTCACAGTGAAGTGACAGATGACAAGTCACTGACAGATTTTATCTTTACTTAGTGACTCTTGAGCTGCGTTATTACCACCCAGCTGATAGTGAGAGTTGGCCATTAAAGAGCAGCTGAAACAGCTCCAATAAAACATTTCCCGTGTACGTACATGCTCACTCACTCACTCACTATCACACCTCAATTAACCTCAATCACACTCATCAGGGAAACATAACGGGGGTTGTGGCAGACAAGAATGTGAACAGCACGCATACACACACACACTCAAACAGAACTAACGAGGTCTGTTCAAATAAATCATAAAAACCTTCAAGATGGACTGACTTGAAAGGCTTGCAAACTCCGCCGATTCATCTTTAATATCATCCTGTCTTCTCTGGACAAGTCGTGAGGCCCGTTGCCTTAGTAACTGGTGCATGGCAGCCTCCAGCTCCAGGACAGCAGGCACCTGAAAGATATGATGCCTTCTGTGACCTCTAACCCAAACAAAAGCTGGGCTCCGAATCACAGGGGTGTCTTGCTGGAGGGACAAGAGGAGCACGATGGACAATATGACACTGGAACCAAAATATCACTAGTGTCGGGTGAAAACCTGGTATCTCTGAAATGCCACATTCCCATTAAGGAAAACTTAAAATCTATGATCTTTAGATCAGCTAGTGGTTTAAGCCAGAAATTTTTGATCAACCAAATTAAAGTCAAATGCCTTGTAATGTTTGAGTTGAAGGTTTTTACCCAACAATGTAAATAAACAGTTCCAGTCTTGATATTTATGCTGGATAAAAAGACTCCATATTAAGTCATACTGAGAATGGTTGGTTAGTGTCCCGTCTCCATCACAGTGTTCTGTGCAATGAGTTTTGCCTATCAGGGTTAAAACAGACATTAGTGGGGAGGAGTCTCTTCTCCGTTTGTTTCAAGTGGTTGCTGCTCTGCCTGCTGCAGGATCAAGACTGAATTATTCTGTTTAGACATGCATATAGTAAGTTAATAATCTATAAATATATAGTTTGTATCAGAGATGAAATTTCATCATGGACAAGTTAACTTACTGTATGAGTAATGACTAGCATAAATTAATTCTGTTTAAGTAGTAGAAATAATTAGCAGTGTGTTTTATTATGAAGTAATAACATTTGCTTTCTATAAGAAGACCAGAAGTTGTTAAGCAACTGGGACAATCACAAAGTGCTCACAAAATGTACACCAAGTGATACATTTAAAGTCACATTGGCTTGCAGGTTTGGTAACTAGCATTAATGATAATGTATGGAAGATTAACATCTAAAGCAAAACACAATATGGATTGTTTTATTTGACTTTATCCCTTTCAAATCCACATTAAGTGGTAGGAGAACACAGACACAAAACAGAAAACAGCTAATCAGGCAGCAGAAAAATTCTCCCTTACCTTTTCACTGAAACACTCAAGCAAGTCTCCAACATACCCTCGCATCTCTTGCAAGAATTTATATTGATCTGAATTGTCATTGGACGAGCCCTCCAGCTGCTGTATGGTGCTCTCAGAAGCAGCTAGATCTTCTTCGATCTGTTTGTAGCGCTTGAGGTTGGCGTTGTGGCCTGCATGCATATGGCTGAGCCTACAGACACACGACATACAGGGGAAAAAACAGTAAGGATGAATTAGATGGGGCCGAGGACAAACAAAGGCAGTCTAATTTTGATCACTGACATACACTAAGCAGAAAAACACACCCATCAAATAAACAGAGAATCAGTAAAACTGATTTATAGGAGACAAAGATGTTAAAATAATGCACTCCTGATCAAAAAGGAGTCGTAATTAGGGCGTGAAATACAGCTTCCTCCAGACCCCACATTGCCTCTCTGGCCCTTAGATCTGTGGGTAGCTTTGCTGCGTCTGAAGATTGATATAAGACGTTGCTGCAGTCATCTACTGCACCTACCTATCCTGCAGGCGTTTCTTTACCAGATCAATGGATACCGGCGTTAGATCACTAATAGAGGTTCCGTAGTGAACAGAGCCGTTGTCTGCTCGGCCCACTTGCTTGACAGTCTGTGGGCTCACGGTGCTGTAGGTGAACGGCATGCTGTAGGAAGAGCCATAGGGCTGGCTCTCATAGCTGTTCTGGTAGTAGACTGTGTTGTCCTCTGGCTGGCTGCTCTGGACCTGGTCATTAAAAACAGGTAAAACACATAATGCTTTTAGTACTGCTTATATGAGTAATTCATTAAGTCTGTAACTAATGTTTCTTTGCATAATTAATAAAGCTATTAGCCTCATATGGACTAACTGATTAGTCCTTAGCGTAAAAATCAACAAGTGTTGTTGTTTTACAGTGATTTAGTAGAGCTTACCTGGGGTATGCTGATTCCTTTCCGAATCTGCTCCTGCTCCCAACGGCTAACCTCCTCATCCTGACCTGTATCCAGTGCCTCGTCATCACTACCCTCAATACCTGTACATGTCAAGGAGACATTCATGTAATTGAAAACAGGAGCATATAATCACAATAACTTGTCAGTGCACCATCTTCTTACAGTACCTATCTCCTCAGCTATCTTTTGTCTCTGGCTTTTGTTCTTGACCCCGCTGAAGCGAATCCTCTTTTCTTCCTCGTCTTCGTCGTCGCTGGCATCTTGGTCTTCTCCTACCAGACGTTTCTTAGGCGTCTCCGTCTCTACCAGAGGGGCATCACCTCCCAACTCTCTTGCCAGTTGCCTGCGCTTCCTGGCAGCGTGGATGAATGCAGCGTCAGGAATCTCTCCTAATGAAAGTGTGAAACGGGTCTTGAGTTACGTTTTTGTGTAATTGTGCGTACAGCTCCCAACAAGTCTTTCAGGTCTAGAGGGGCTGATGCTGCATGCAATGAGATGAGAGCACTTCCAAGAGCCAATAATTCAGAGAAGGGTATGAAGTTCAATTGAACATTGGTAGAAGAGTGTAATTTAAAAAAATATTATGGAAACCTGATATTTTCAGTTACATAACACTCAAAAGTAAAGAACAATCAGACAACATGGAGAGTTGGCCCAATTTTCACAAAAGTGCTCATACAAGTGTTTTTTAGTGTCTGTAAATTTGTGTGTGTGTGTATTATACCTGGTTTCAGGCTGCCGAGGGAGGAAAGTGTGTTGAATGTTGCTCCAGCATTGGTGCTCTTGGAGACTTGACTGGGCGCCTGGCTACTTTGGCCCTTCGCCTCTTCCTCCTGCTCATCAGCACTGTCCACCTCCATTTCTTCCTCCCCCTGTTCACTACCAGCTCTGCTAGTAACTTCCTCTTTGATAGAAATCGCAGGCTGAGTAGCTTCTAGGAAAAATGGGATGCAGAAAATTATGAGCCTATTGTCTCAGAAACATCAATTACATCTACATTATACCCATTTAGCAGATACTATGTGGTGACTGTCATGATGCATCCTGTTACAGCACTGGCCCATTCAGATAACCCAATAGCACTGATGTGTAGACTCTTAAGGGAATGTTAAAGTAATAATCTTGAAGATTTTCACATAAATAAATATCTGTTAAGTCATCATCTGTTCCCAAAGGAGGTAACACAATGGCCCACAGTTAGTTATGTGGTCACCCAGCAGTAAGCAGTGGTTGATTGGCCAGAGACAGTGGGTGGTACACACACGACATAACAGTTTTATTTGTTCTGGTCTGGCTAGCGCTGAATGGTCATGTCTGAACAAACAAAGAAAAGACGGACGATGAAAATTTAAAAGAGGCCATTCTAAAGAAAAAAAAGCATTTAGATTTTCTAAAGAAGGCAAGCGGTCTAAAAAGGAAAGTGACCAGCGAGGAAGCACCAGAGGTTGTAACGGCGTTGCCTTGCCAAGATGCAGAGCACTAAAAGAAGAAAAGACTATGATAGGAGATACAGATGTTGCTCTCATTCTCTTGGACTGGGAGGTACCGCTAAAGTTCATAATGTCAAATATAAAATCTACTTCACCTAAATTGCAGATCTGAGAGTTATTACCTCGGCTGAGGAGGTTGTATTTGCGGTGCTGTTTGATTGGATTATGGGTTTGGCCCGTCTTTCATGAAACTTTGTGGAAGTCATTAGGTTTGCAAACAAACAGGACCGTTTCAGGGCTAATTTATTTTCTCTGTAAGCGAAGCTAGCAAAAAAAACCAACCAAACAAACAAACAAACAAAAAACACCTGGAACTGCCACTTATTGCCATTGGTGTCACGAAAGAGAACTAAATGGAAATCTTTGAGATTACCACTTTAAGTAGATCACAGTTAGGACATCTGAAATGAGCACTGACAAGCAGGCTGCATATTTAACTTTTTTGTCAGTCAGCCACATGGCTAGTAAATGCTCACATTTGAACAGCCACTCAGATTGTTTTATTGGTAGGTGTGTGCAGCAAATCTACCAACCACTTGTATATTTAACTAGCATTTGTCTGGGGCTGGAGCCATTTCCGTGCCCTGCTGACCTCTAAAGACTGACCGCCTGACATCCAAATAGTTTCGTTACTTTTGCAATCAATGCTCAAGGGGTATTATTAAGGATAGAACCAGGCAAGCTTCTATTAACGTGCACCAATTTGATAAAATGTCTGCCAGTGTGACTGCAGACCAAACAACAATGCATATTTGACATTAAAAAATAAATCCTACCAATCAAATTTATTTCAGGAGATAAAACTGATGACTAAGGATTTTGATTCCCTTTGGTGGGAGTGCAATATGAGGATAATTCTGCTGAATGCAATCACAGCTATGACTAACTTCTATTAACTGTCTCTCTAAATTGATGACCCCCTCAGAGACCTACCCCCATCTTGTGGTATTAACAATTAACTCTCAAGGCTCTGAGTATTTGTTAATGCTGTTGTTGTCTGCTATTAAGTGCATGTTGGCAAAACTAAAATTAAATGCCTCAATTCAGTTTCATGTCGTCCCATTGAAGGGGGCAAACGCTGCAGCTGCAAAATCAGATGCGTGGTTAAGGCATTCTCACGTTGCTAACTAAATGTGACAACAGAGATGACAATATCATGTATCCCACCTGATTTGATGTCATGTCTGACGGTTCCAGACTTCTCCAAATCCTCCTTGTACTCCTTCTTCAGCTGCTTGACAATCTTCTTGCTGTGATTGGATTTCTTCACTCTGAACACCTCGGATTCATCTGTTCACAAACAAGCGGTGAGAGTCAAGTTAAGCATACACACCATCCAAGTTAACCTCATGACCACAGAGTGATTTTAATTTAAAGGGGTGTTGCTTATACGTCATTTTATACACGCTTGGTGTATCAAACATGAACATGATGCTTAAACCCGTCAGGACAACACGTTTTTCTCCAGCTGGTTATCGTTAACCGGCTAGCTAACTTAGCATTGCTTCACCGACTTACCTTCATCTTCGTCGAAACTCAGCAAGCTGGCTTTCGTCGGCGCGGGTGCAATGGGTATTTCTTTCATTTTCTTTTCCTTCTTCACAGCTCTTACGCTGTTCATGTTTGCCAGAAAGCCGTTGCTATGATAGTTATCCGTGCCGCTAGGTGCTCCGCTAACACTGTTGCTGGAGGTCTCCATAAACGGGATCTGCTCCGCGACAGGCCCGAACGATATCGGCGCCAGCGTCGGCAGCCGACCCTCCTCCGGCTCGTCCTCGTCGGACTCATTCCTCCGCCGAAAGTTAGCTCGCTTCGCCTTTTTAAACATTATGTCTCTCTAATAAACGCAGCAGTGCATGCTCCTACGTAAGACACCTTAAGACAGCACCTGAAGCCGAGGGAGATTATTCCCACACTCGCAGTCGGCCATTTTCTGCCAGGAACCGCGTTTCTTCTTCGTGTTTCAGAAATTGAAGGTGCGAGTGCCTGCGTCACCGTCACGTCACTGCCCTCACCTGGTCAGAACTGGTAGCGACGGGCATCACTCATTTAGCAACATGCAGCAACTAATCAATCAATTACAGCTATAGTCTATAGTTGTATTTGCTAAAATTGTCATTATGATCTGACAGTAGAATAAGATGCAGGTAATTTGTGTAAAAATCCAGTGTCTGTGGGTGGCTGCAATTTGATTTGCAAGCATCCACCAGATCAACACAACCAATCAGAGCCAACGGGAGTGTCTGAGATGAGTCAATCATTCTCGTGCATGTGGCAGCCGCCCTTCCTCACGCAGTGTATACTGGACAGTGCTTCTCCCCCGCACAGGCGCAGTGCCTGCTCTTACCTGGTCAGAGGGTTAGTTCACGCTCAAGCCCAAACTGTAAACAATGGCGGAGAATAGACAACAACAACCGAGCCAAAAATGACCAATTTGCCCAATTCAAAGAGAAGAAATAAGAAGACTGCTGAAGAAAAGCAGTGTAAAAATAATAAATTGGACTGAGCCAGAGAGAAAACACAGATGAATATCAGAGCGTCATACCAAAGGTGGTGGAGCTGCAGGATTTGTAAGGACTCAAGAGCATCGCAGAGTTGGACGCTTTTCCGCTGGACAAGTAAGGACATAACTTGAAAAAGCTTGATATATCTTTGATTCCATGTCTTAACCACAAGGCTATGGTGGTGGCGGTCTCAGTAATACTTGCAATACCCCATATCGCCATAAGATGTTGCAGTCGTGCTACGTAGCTTGTTGCTAAACCTAACTTGTTAGCTTGTATGTTGGTGTTTAGCTTTGTCTTTATGACTACTGGTTAGCAAAAGTGTCTTTTCAGTAACCGGGCAGTTATAAAGTTAGTTTGTGTTCAGTACGTTTTGAAGTGGTTGCATTAGTTTCGAGAAATAACATTACTCTTGCTTCAGAAAAGCAGCATGGCATAAATGTTGCATCGGTTAAAGATTACATGGTAACTCCATCTACGGTGATGTGAGGAATATTGTTTGTTACTCGGGTTACTACAGTGATTGCCACCATGCACTTGTCATTGTAATTTAGTTGTATTGATCAGAAATAGAACAATCAGGGCTTATTTTTGTTGTTATTTTGAATGTGTCATCTTGGTTATAGGCTTCCTCTGTTTGTTACAAGCCTGCTCACTTGTGGCTCCTCTATGGGGAGGGGCTTTAAAGGCAGGGCTGCAGCTCAGCAGAGAGAAAGAAGGAGGGACATGGGAGCTGTGCTCATTCAAAGATTCTGGCTATTCTGCAGCTTTAAATGCGTAAACTCAAGCACAAGTGGTTGAAATGTCTTCATGAATTGTAGCATGATTCTCGGAAGTCTATATCAACTAAAAGGTTTGTCAGCAAATTATAATGGTTTGTCAAATAGGCTTTTTTCTGTGTATTAGATCTTTCCAAAGACTACACTGAGGTTACAACAGTCAAGTCCTCTGTGTGCTTATGTTTATCAAATGGTTTATTTTATTTATACATTTAAATACAAATGTACTACATGGCTTGATGCAAAAGAAATTAGCCCACTTGTGGCACTCATAAGAGGGTTGACAGCACAATTAACCTAATTAACCCTTAACGATGTTCACCTGGTCATGTAGATGGTTAACCTGACCCAGTGCTGGACAACAAAAATATTGTTGAAGCTGTGACAAAGCACCATTGCAGTGAGCAGTGCTGCAGAAATGCCTCAGCCTGCATATCTTGTTCTCTGGACATAAGAAAACAAGTTTGTTTGGTACCGACCCCAACAAATGTCACATCATCATGACTTGAATAGTTTGTTTCTGTGAAAATTAAAATTGTGTTACAAAACTTATTATCCCCATTTATCACGAGTCACATCACAATCACAATATGTCAGAAATAACCCCAATATAATTTTAAAATTGTATTATTGCAATACTGCACAACCCTAAGGACTACTGAAATGGCCTTTAACATACCTGCATTTTGTCTGCATTTGGGTAAGTGCCATGAGAGCATTTACACTGTAAAAACATGTAACCAGTCTTGTATAAACCCTTTTATACAGAGATAGTCGCCAACACTCAACTCTTGTATTGGTGTCATAACATACAGCAGGGGGGTGACTTTGACAGCCACGGTCCAATCAGCTCAATATGAAAGTTTCCAACGATGTAATCTCACTATAACACATTCAGCCAAGCAATCCATCTGTGTCTAACAATGATGCCTTTTGTCTACTCAGTATGTACATTTTGAAAGGAAAAATCACAGTTTGCAGTGAACCATTGCATCCATGTTATACTGTACATACTATTGAGTGGGTTTTCTGTTTGTCATTAGCAAGGTCTGCCATCAGAGCTTGGGATAAAATTAAGTTAGTGTGAACATTCTTCCACTGAAGTGTTTCAATTACACAAGCAGTGGCCAAAAAAAAAATGCTTCATGTTTGAATTTTAATTACCTGGAACCTGCATTGTGGGATAAACAGAATTAGCTCACCAATTTTCAGTTCACAATATTGACATGTTATGGGGTACGGACGTTTTTCATAGTAGATGTATTTTGATGCGCCACGCGATCCCTGAATTTCATTTAGCTGCTCCGTTTTTTTTGCTGCGCTCGCTTCACACTTTCACAGCTTGCTGGGTCCCTAAAATAGAACAGAACCTCATTAATGTTGTTAGTAACACACATTAGTGCGTTTCCTGCTATGACAAGTCATGATGTCTGGTGTCAGAAGGGGCTTATTGTGCCAAACACAAAGGAGTCAGGAGTGGGTTCAGTATTTATTCACATATAAGTTTATTTAAGAACAAATCGGGAGAAAGATTTAATACTAATACAAAATCAGATAGAGACAGATAGAGAGATATTTAGTGATAGATAGATAGATAGATAGATAGATAGATAGATAAAAAGACATCATGTGTATGACCTTCACGTACCTATTTTTCGGAGAAAACCCTTTTCCAGAATAATGTTCTCCTTTCATTCTATCCCACTTACATTCACTATTCATTATGTCTCAGCCATTTCTTTCACTTATGTACTTACCTGGAAGACAGCTTTTTTTGAAAAATAGTCCGGACAAGATGAAAGATCCGACCGGCTCCCTCGGAAATTGCACCTGATTGCCTCAGTATGTATGGTGACACGTTAAGCACATTATGGACAATGGGAGAGGTGAGAGGAGCATATGTCTCCTCGATAGGAACAGATAATGTGCATTCTTGGACTTCATCATAGTTCGGTTCCTTTAATCAAATGCCAGACATGCGAGGCCGCAGTTAGCGAAGGGTCATTACCGAGCCATTACTTGACACAGCAAAGTGTACGCTCCGGTACTGATAATAACTGCTGAAATTAAAGTGTCACTGCAGATGAAGCTGGAGTGATACGTTGTGATTAATTAGCATCACACTGACCCTTTGCCATTAGAACGATAATTGGAGATAAATATCTTCCCATTAATGGTAGCATTTCCGTTTTTAAAGGTCCAGAGCTCCGTCTCTCTGAACCACACATTCATCACCAGAGCAGAAAAATCCAATTCCTTTGGTGATGTAGTGAGGAGCGCAAGTATCCCGTGACCAATCCATTGCTACTGACAAAGCTAAAGCGGTAACCATTTCCTTGGTTTTATTCCAGATACCTACGTGTATTTGCATTAGTGGCTGGCACATGTGCAAAACAATTGGGCAATGAGAGCGTCCTTATGGATGTACAGCTAATGTGCTTATGGCTGTAAATCTTCATTAACATAAAAGCTCCTCTAAATTTCATATTGTCGGTATTTTGGAGCACGGTTAACACACAACTGCCACATTCAATTCTAAATAAATAACATATTCCATTGTTGCAACATAGCATTTTCTTTACTATGTGAGGCTAACCAAGTTCAACCTGGAACGTCCCTTATCCTGAATTTTTAAGAAAGTGTGCAACTTTGGGTCTTGGAGATACATCCCAAAAAGCAGCGCAGGAATGTGTACTCGTTTTACTTAACAGTTGACATTTGACTGATTTTACTCAGTGAGTTCACCGCAGGTGATTTGCTAGAGTACAACGTTACTTATTACCGACCAACAAATAATCTTGTACCTTGTACTTTCGTTCTCGCTGTTCAGTTAACAGTCTTAGATCTGTGCAGCTCAGACTCTGGCTCTGAAACGTCAGTAGCCTAACTGTGCCGTGCACTTTTAAATCCACGGCGCTGTCTGTGGTGCTGAAGCAGCAGACTGATTGGTGGTTCTGCCTTTTTTTCCTCTCAGGCTTCCCCTTCTGTCAGTTTCCTCTTGGATCTTTAATATTCTCTAAATTTTATAATATAGATACACAATTGGATACTTTATTGTAGCCTGTATGTTCAGAAGAGTAGAATCACCTTCATGATGAAAGTGACAAGTCACTGAAGAGCGAGAGGATCATAGAGACACACCGCTGCCTGTAGTATTTCTGTGATATCTCTATGATCATTCAGTGGCTTGAAACTATGCTGGCGAAGGTGGAGCTGACTGCCAACTACTTTATATACCGTGATGTGGCGTATTCTTTAATAATATGTCATATGTTATTTGTCGATAGAATTTTGAATTAATAATGTGGAGTAGAAAGTGGAAATGACAATATTTCCCTTCTGAAATGTGGCAGAGCATAAGAAACGTGTAACATAAAATGGGATGCACAAGTACCACAGAGTCCTATTTAAGTGCAGCTCTTGAGTAAATGTGGTAACTTTCAGCCGCTGTGACACGCCAACAGTGCTTCGGCATTTCTTCATTTCATTTTTCCTCGAGTGGCCTGAGAGCTCCGGATGACCGGCAACTGTCTCGGCAGTCTCATCAGTCGGAACCGGTTTTTGGAAAGACAAAAAGAGGCCTGCCCCCACCCCCCCCCAGAACGAATTGCTCAAAGTTCAAACGAGACACACAGACTTGGGCTGGCTGTTATGTGGTGCTTCAGCCAAAACTGGAGCATGAAATCCATCTAAATATAAAACCACTTGAGGGCACTGTAGCTCCTTGTAAGCGAGGAGGCCCTCTCATTCCCGGCCAGGGGTAGGCTCGTGGTTCACTCATGTATAAATGCTAATGAAATACAATGACATTTCCTGATCCAGTGAATGTATCTGAAATAAGCCAGCATGAATATAGATTACATCAATACTGCTACCCAAAGGTTCATAAGGCTCATCAAATCTCCCCTCTTATTGTTAAGAGGGAGCTGTCGCCATGTGACCATTTCAGATGATTATTTGTATTAGAAAAGCTATTTAATTTGTATGAGACTTATATCAGTATTTGCTAGCTGTGTGTGCAGGAGGGCATGATCAAAAAAAAAAAAGGGGAGGGAGTATGTCTTTCTTGTTTAAGTGCTGCAGCAGGTGTGATGCCACTTTAAAATTGCCCCCGCAGGATACAGTAACTGTAAAAAGCGAAAGGTATAGAAGCCGAGGTTTCATTTGCACTGATGGAACAAACATCAGGGTTGAATAACCCGGCTTATTAAATACACAGCGTGCGTGTCAAGTGCTAATGAAGATGGAACGAGAATTAAAGAAAGAGGCGCTGCAATGGAAGGACAAGAGGATCCAACACCTACCACCTCTTACCGGGGACTTCTATTAACGCGAGGCGATGAAGTATTAGTTTAGACAGAATTAAAACAAGCAGCTCATCTGTTACAGAACGCACAATGTGAATCTTTTTCTTTCTTTTTGTTATGTAACACAGGGAGTCGATTTTCTCTAAAATCAGAAATCTAATTTTGGAATTAGCTCTTAATCTGTCCCACCACTCTCAGGTAATAGCGTCCTTTGAAGACGCGAGATGAATGTTGTGACACAGGCGCACATGTACAAAGCCGCGCAAGAAATAACTGCTGAACGCCGATTACTAATTGTGCTTATCTCCAGCGGGGGATCAGGACTCACTGAGGTAATTTCTGTTTCGACTCTCTGTATGCTTTGTGCGAGCCGAGTACATTATTCCTCCTGCAAGCGTGAGGAGGGATAACAAGTGCATGTGCCACTCTCACTATCAATCACTAAGATGAAATCAAGGGATGCGGGCTGCCTCTGCTACCAGGGACACAAGCTATTCGAACAGAAATGGACCCAAAAGCTCTGACGAACAACAAACATTCGATCACGCGCGCTGCTTGTCTGATTCCGCGGTTATTAATAAAGAGGAGAAAACGGCACCGTCCATTCTCGTCCCGCCGGTTAATGCTTATTTTTTCCTGTGCATGTGCGAGATGATCCATGTGTGTGTCAGTGAGAGTATTCCTTCTTCCCCTCCGCCTCCTCGGGGCTGCTCGTGTCACACAGCAGACTTTTCTTCTTTTTTTTTTTTACAGTAGGTGGCGATGAGCTGATTAAAAGGTGCGGGGCGTTGTTTGTCCAAGGTGTTAACCCCCCCACGCTTGTGAATACCGCAGTGATCTCCAACTGCCTACTTCATGCATTAGAATAGAAAATTGACATAACCCGTTTCACGCCCCTCTCCGGTTTATACCATCTTTAA
>CAEMYA010000025.1:936178-959884 GCA_903131615.1 Diplodus sargus | reverse complement strand
AAAAAAAAAAAAAAGCGCGGAGAAGAAAGTTGTCTCAAACTGCTGTGTCAGCAACATCACCTTTTTCCTCTCCTCCAACCCTCCTCCACCTCTCTCATCTATCACTCAAGGTAACATCAAAGCCCAATCACTGGGAAGACTTAGCCGTTAGTTGCACATCCCGTCCGGGAAACAGGAAGCGCTATCAGGACTTTTTTTTTTCATGCTCACAGATCTCCTCCAGCTTTTTGCACACGTGTATCTCGGAGACTTGTCCTTCATCTGACACATTCTCTCCCCCTCCCAGGTGTGTTCGGGGGAGGCGGGCGATGGACTTATGTTAACGATTTAAGGAAACCAGCCCACCCTGATCCTTGACCCCTGACAAGGGAGAAACATGCCTTCAGAAACTACACATAGAACCCTTTTTTTTTTCCACGGCACCTGGGAGCGAAAGCAGATGGAGGCTGGAGTCGAAGGGAAAAAGGGGGTTGGAGGAGATGATGCGCCTGATTAAAGAGAACACTGTGAGAAAATTATGATATTTAAGCCCACTTTGAAGCCTCAAACTGGTAAATAAATGATGCGCTCAAGAAGACTCAAGAAATGACTGCGTCTCCTACACCTGCGGCTCAATGCTTAAATATTCATTTCCTGTCACAGTCGCACACACTTGAGTGCATGCATGGCTTACGAGAGCGGGTGTGTGCGTGTCTGTTTGTTAGAGATGCACGCTGAATTAGAGATGTTGCTCGCTAACTGCTGTCTTTTAGACGGTTGGGGGTGGTGGGGGGGGAGAATTAAGGATTTATTTTCTCCTTAATGATCTACTCAAACATCCTCAAAAACCCACTCATCAGCGGACAGCGCGGCGGAGGGGAAGACGCGAAAGCCCTCCCCGCTTTTCATCTGCTCCCTTGCCATTCTTTCATCCCTGCAATGCTTATAATGGTCCTGAGATTAGTGCTGGATGTGTTAACTAAACTTCTCATTTGGCAGAAAGGGGTGGGGGGGGGTGGAGGGGGTTGGGCTGGGTTAGAGGACTCCTGTTTGAGAGAATTACTGCGGGAAAAAATGAAAAGAGAGAATTTTCAATGCGGATGTTTAGAAGATGAAAGGGGAGCTAATTCGGGGAGGAATTTCAACAACATTTTCGTGTAAACTAAAGTAATAAGTTCGTCATTGTGCCCGATTGCACGCATTCAGGCAGCTACGCACTTTCGGCAGCAGATGTTCGCACTCGGCACTGGCCAAACAGAGCACCGGGTAGATGCAATGAGTGCATTTTGATCATTGCATGCAAAACATCAAAAAAGAAGTTTAGCTGATTGTTCCGCGACTGACGATCTGTAGACCGTATTCACATGGCGTCCGTTTTCCCCTGACATCAGCTCGAATGTCGCAGTGCTGTGTTCCAGGTTGCAGCTTGTGTAAACGTAAGGGAATTTGACAAATTGTTATCATATCGCTGCCTCCTGATCGATCAGCAACTGACCCTTGACCCTGCTCAATCTGAAAGCAGCTTAATGATAACGACTTGTCAGGTGCCTTATGTTCACCTAAAATGAAAATGACGAAAATGGCCGCCTCCGTTAGCTTTCAACAACTTCCGAGCTAACATTACTGTTTGATAGTGTAGCCTTAAAATAATTAGAAAATAGCACGATGCATATATTGCACATTTAAGCCTGAAGTGAAACACGCAGGATGTGATCGGTAATATCATCTTGGAGGTGGTCGAACGCTAACGTTAAGGTAACGGGTTATCAAACATCTTGTTTTACCTTGGAATATGGCCTGATGTCCTTCCAGACTTTCCGCTATCCATCATCTCTTCAGTTGCTGATCAGTCATGAAGCTGTGAAAACGATGGTTTATACGACTTGCCAGAGAACAGCAGCATTACATTATCCCAGCGTTCGAGCTTCCCACCCTGAGAGGGGAAAGAGGAAAATTGGCGCCACGTGAATATGGCTCATGATACCTGAAATGAGACAAACCGTCCTGACACGGAAGATTCGACTCATTTCCATGCAGTTTAAAATAACTATCTGACTTCAGCAGCTCTCACACACACACACACACACACACACACACAAAGGCAGGTACGCGCACTCTTTCTCCACACTTCTCCACTCCACTCCTCATCACTGTCTGCTGATTAATCATTGTATCTGACTGCTCATTAGACCATCTCTTTTAAAACTGCTTGACCTTGTATCGACTTTTATCCCCCCTCATCTCTTCATTTCGCTTTTCTTACTCCGCTTTCGCCGCTCTCCTCTCCGTCTCTTCATTTCCAAGGCAGCGTGTGTTTCAGACAGTCCTTCAGGGGCTTTTCTCTTCCGTCAGCCTGAGTACAGATATTTCAGCACCTTGATTTCGGAGTAATTACATAGGGATAAATGATGACTCTCCCTGAATGCATTTCTCTACTCTTTCTGTCAACCCATCAGGAACGGGACCCGGGGCACAGCAATCACTCGCTGCTGCTCTACAGGAGAGAGTGAGACACTCCCGAAAGTTTACACGTAAAGACGGAGACTTATTTCTTTCTTTCCTTGATTTCAGAGTAATTATGTAAGAATAACTGTCCCTGAATGCACCTCCCTTTCTTTCTGTCAAGCTGAAAGGAACAGGACCCGGGGCCCCGGCAATCACTCACTGGCGCTCTGCAGGGGGACTTACAATCTTTAAAATGTTTACACGTTAAATTCTTTTTTCTTGGCGTTTAACTTTTTGAGTCTTTATTTATGCAGGGGGCTTTGGCTGAGCGTGTGTGCTATTTTTCAGCACCACACTGTGTCACATTCATGCAGTTGTATAGATTCCCGACGGGGAGCTGCCACGGGCAAGCACATTCTGCTGTTTGCCACTGAGCAGCTCCACTAGAACAAGTGGGGATTGCTCATAGGTACTTCAATAATAGCTGAAGAGGGACAGCTCCTTTACACCTGACCCAGATTGTACTCCCTTGCTCCTCGGCTTCAAGCTTGATCTTGTACAGTCTTAGAAACAAAAGTGCTAACCAGAACCACATAGAGGTTATTGGCTTGTCCTCATAGGAGAACCCTTTTTGGGTCCGTGATTCTTCGTAAAAAGGTTCAACCTGCAACCCTTTTAGAAGGTTCTTACTAAAACCCAACATAAAGGGTGATACTTGGAACCATCTGTGAAGGTTTGACCAAGAAACCGGCCACAGAGGTTCTTTTTAAAAAAAATGTCTTATCAAGAACCTTATTACCATCTAAGGGTTTGAACAAGAACCCACTGATGCGGTTCCACTGAGAACCCTTTTACATTCCTAGGGTTTAATCTAAAACCACCTTAAAAATCTTGGATAAATGATGATAAAAAGGGGAGATGATCTGCCTCCACTATACATTAGCCCAGCCTTCACCATTTAAGTCCTTAGGTAGACTCGCTGAATAAAATATTCGACTCAGCTTTCCTTGACTCTCTGAAGTTTTCTCATACTGTATCACTTCAATCCATCTTCTATTTCCAGGAAAATGTCTTCATACAATCTGGTGTGTGTACAGCAGGAGAATATTAATTGAAGGGCTTCCACACCAGGAATTTTTGTGATTCTTGTCACCTTAACAGATACCTTTAATTTTCATCCAAGGGCTATGTGAAGTATATCAGTGAGGCCCTTCAAATCCAACAATAACAAAACTTGAGATTCTGAGCATGTATGGGGACATCTGTGAGCGGTGTTTTTCGGCCCATGGTAGGCAAGAAAATTGAGTTGTGTGAGGGAACTTCAATGACAATGAATTCAGAAAACAAATGACATCTTCTTTCGGGGACGCTTCCAAGCTCTGCGGGGGGTAGAAGCCGACTGCTGCCCCCAGCAGAAGGCCTCGCACCAGGGCCTTGATTTAATCACTGCCCAGCAAGGGGAGAGGCCAAGCAGGCAACAAAGCTGCCCTCCAGCCTTCCATCCTCCTTCCATCGATGCTCCCTGTAGGTTGACCCAGGAGAGGCCATCCCTCACCCCTCCACCCTCCACCAGGGTCGTTTGAAGATGAGAGGAACTGCGTGTCAGGGGAGGGACGGCCAAGAGGAGGAGAGGTAGATGAAACCCCGGTTGTTCTCTTTGAACTGTTAATCACTGTGTTTAAAGCTGACCTCGCTTCCTGTCTCTCGTTCTGTGTTCAGCTCATTAAAATATGTAGCCTGATAAAGGGTCCAGATTAGAGTTCACCATGATTCCTGCCTCCGCTTCAGTCAAACACACACACACACACACACACACACACACACACACACACACACACACACACACACACACACACACACACACCTCTTTTTCTCCCCCGATGGTAATAACAAGGTGAGATCTGCACATGGGTGTTTGCTACTTGAATGGGACGTGTTTAATAATCCACACCTACACTAATTAGCTATTTCATTAATACTCTACAAATAAGGACACCTGTGAAACAACAGTGCTTGAGAAATTGTATAATGGGAAGGTTGAGTGGGTTGTCAATGAGATTTTTAAATAGGCCCTGTACACAGTACAATGAATCTTGGGTAAAGTCATCACAAATGGCTATTAATGCAAGTAATGTGGAATTGGGATGTGACAGGGTCGAGGGGTCAGTCGGCAGTCAGTATCTACAAAAATGGCTGAAAGTTTGGATAACAAGGTAAAGTCCGCAGTTGTGGTCATCTGTGGTTGTTCGAGTTGTATGATGAAAAAAGCCAGTTCAGGGGGGTATTTCCTAATTTCATCGTCCTACTTGTGCTAATATAAATGTGTTTTGACATGTGTGAGCTCGTTCTTTAATACTCAGCTTTGATAAAACGCTTTGTGATGTGATTTCTGTGTGAGCTTCAACTTTTGCAGAGTGTCCCATTAATCAACTTGGACAGTAAGGGACCACAGGAAGTCGAGAGCCAGAGACAGAAACAGAATTTTTATACATCGGATAGCTCAGTATCCTAATCATGCTGATAATTTTGATAATTTGTTAATTTATCTAGTAAGGACTGAAATGCATCAAAAAAAACAAGCAACATTTGTTTTGAAGGCACACGCTCTACTTTCAACTTCATGGCATGGTGGAACAAGTTGACACTCTGGTGTGCCGAATCACATTACAAGTCTTTGTTTAATATTACAATGACAATAACAAAGTTAATGCGTTAATTGCACGCAACCAGAATACAGCAGCATTAGCACAAGTAGGGCAGCGAAATAAGGAAATACCTCCTAAACTGACAGTTTTCATTATACAATTCAAACAACTGTGAATCAGTTATACTTGCACAGACCAATTACACACCCACTACACACGGACACATATGCTGGTCAAAGTTGCGGATGAAAGATTGGTATAAAGATTGGAGTGGTGCAGATGGTCATCAGATGCCTGAGCTGGCAAAGAAAGTTTATCAGTCACTGATCCAGGAACACTCATTTTTCACAAAATTATACAGTGTTTTACATCGAGTTCTAAACTGTCTGTGAGCGTTAGTGTACCCTCTAGTGAAATCCTCCAGTAACACATGTCATACATGGGCGAGTATGTGGACAATTATGTTCTTGATGCAAATGCTTTGGTTAGAAAGGTGATTCATCCACTCTGCAGAGCCCCTTTCGAAAAGCTCCATTTTCGGGCGTGGCTTAGTGTGGATGGAAGTCAAAAAGATTTGTTTTCAGATTTCCATAGCGAGGACACGGTCTGAGATTCATTCTAATGCCAGGTGTGAACTGAAATCGCTACTCTATGGATCTCGATGCAATCTGGATACATTTGCAGGGAAGCTACAAGGTCTGAACAAGCCTGCAGAGACTGCAGGGAGAGCCGAGGTGGGGCATGGATGGAGGGTATGATGAGGCGGAGGAGAGAAGGAGAGTAGGGTAGCAGGGGATCAATCAATCATCGCTTCTGTTGGTTTATATTGACTCTGCAGTCCCACTGGGCAACCACGGTCAATGTGCTTTCAGGCATTTTGCGTGGGTCGATGAAGGAGCGTGCCTGGCTTAACACTCACCTTTTATAGAGATATGTGCGTGTGTGTTTGTGTAATACATTAGATGTTTTTTGTGCGGAGTGTATCGACAGGGTTTCAAGAATGTATTTCATGCTGAAAGTGCGGCCATTAGTGCATTATAAGTGAATACATGTTTTAGGAATTACAGCGCATAAATCTTGAATACCAACTTAACCGTGCCACAGTGGAGCCACCAGGCATCAGCCTTTGCCTTGTGCTGAAGATTGAGCTCTTTTAAAATCAGTTGACCTAGCTATTGAGCAGCATTGTGCCCAGTGGCAGCCTCCCAAAAACCAACAGCATCAAGGTTGGCTTTGGCCCATCGGCTGTGTTTGGCATTCATTCTGTCATATAAAAGGATGATGAAAGGCTCTCTACACCGCACGGTACAAATATCTGTGTAACCTCTCACCCTCGCTGACGTTCATCGAGGACAGTCTGAACTACACCAATTGCAATGATTAAAATAATCTTCTAAACAGCTTGATCGGTTAATTTGATGTCAGCAGATTCAATGGACGGGGCCTTTTTAGGGCCACTAAACCGGACGTACTTGAGCTTTAAAAGGATAAATTATTTATAGATATAATAACTGGATGGTAATGTTTTATGGTTAATCCTTGGGAGTTTGTTTGCTTATATATTAAAGGGCCTTGCTGACATTTTTAAACCTTGGCAATATATTTACATTTGGAAAAGATTCTTACTTACCATAGTTTTGGAATTGAATCAGAAAAATTGCCTCAGCTGGCAGCTGCAACATGGCTACAATGGCTGCAATGTAATCCTTCAAGTTCCGTCCACTAAAAATGCTTGTATTAGCCGCTATCTTAAGTGTCTGACTTTATTACCGAAGCATGTCCTACAGATATAGGCTTTTAATAATAAAATAATAGGATCCTTTTTGTAACCAGAAACACGTGTCCCACTCAAGGAGATGTCAATGTTGGGAATGTGTTGCAGAGGGTTTGAGAGAGGATTTTGGAGTTTACCTAGATGAACTGCCATCTTGATGAGACAGCTTCTTCTTTTACGAATGACACTTTAACATAAAGTCTAAAGCCACTGCAGCCATGTCGCAGCTGTGGCTTAGTATGAATAGTTTTCTCACCAAAATGGGCCTAGGTTTAGAAATACCTGAATTCCCCTTCAACGTACCTTATTTTGCGTTCTGTGTACTTTTATATGCAGATAGAAAGAGTTTTAAGTTAAAGAATGAACCGATCACAT
Organism: Diplodus sargus; assembly: GCA_903131615.1. Classification (NCBI taxonomy): domain Eukaryota; kingdom Metazoa; phylum Chordata; class Actinopteri; order Spariformes; family Sparidae; genus Diplodus; species Diplodus sargus. The sequence continues at coordinate 952,666 of CAEMYA010000025.1, read as the reverse complement.
ACAAATGTCATACATGTTAGGCTGGGCATTCAGTATTTAGCCAGTTTCATCACTTTGTCATTCAAAGTCAAGATCTGAAGTAGACTGCTAACAAACATCATGTGTTGACTGACTAATGGGTGAGTGAGTCACTGACACTGATGATGGTGTCCAAAGTCTTTAATGAAGTGTAAAAAGCACACAGTGTGTCTTTGACACACGTGTGCTGTACTGTATACACAAAACGTGTGAAATAACATTGGCAGCTACTAATTCTTTCATTTCTTTATAACACTCGAACAATGACGTATGACAATATGTTGTCACAAGAGATCACAGAAATTACTCTTGGAAATAAAAATAAATAGATGGAAGTATGGATATATGCAAACAGAAGTGAGGCATGTGATCTTTTTCCCACTTTAGCAACGCATTTCTCACTGACAGTACAGGTTTGGTAATATGTGAATGTAGTGTAGGTTATCCTTCATTTAGCCCAACTTCATTGAACTTCAATTAGTTCTAACTGATCAAATTTTATCACCAGCGGCTGTGTACGGAATAATTGCCGAACTTTCCCCAGCAAGCTCAATTTACAGATGTCACCATTAGTCACGATAACTCTCCGTGACTGATCTATTAAAAGCACTTTAACTGAATCAAAGTCAGCGATTGCTGTAAAATGGCTGTCCTTGTCTGTATGGCTTGCAGAACACGGTGTTTATGAAACTTAAGGATGACATTACTGTCTTTGTTGAGCACACTCATCAGTCACCATGCGCATAATGCTGTGCTGCATTGCTCCGATTGATCTAACATGCCACGCAATGTGTTAATGTATTTCTATCAGATGCACAAGCCGACTGCTGTAAGTGAGGACAGGAAGTTGTTCAGGGTGAACTCACAAAGAGAAAACAAGGGAGAAAAGAAGAGATACTAAGAACCATGAATAAGACAGTATTGTGACGAGAGGTAGAGTTCATCTCCTGGAATGAAGAAAGGGTGGGGGCTGGAGGAGAGTGCCTTTGTTGACCGTCTTTCTGCCAGAGCGAACATTTTCTTCCGTCCGCTGAGGACAGACACAACCCGTCTCTGCTGCTTGTTCTTCTCTGAACACCACATTTGTCCTCACGCTTCCATCTCCTCATTTAAATGGCAGGAAGACTGTGGAAAAAGTGGACTAATTAATGGCTCATCGTGTCAAAATTGCAATGTAATTTATTTTCACGTGCGAGAGCCGTTGCACGTGTGTGCGCGAGCGCTCACGTGGAAATCGACACAGTATTTGTTATAAACAGATCCGAAGACTACCATTTTTTTCCCCCTTCCCCAGCCCAACCGGTCATCAATCATCTAAATGATGCGATGCCATGAGCATGTACTGACAGGGTCTGAGTGATGGATGATTGACAGCCGATGATTACCTGAGGTGAGGCGTGTTGCGAGTCCTGAGGGTAAACCTCTCTGGGGCTTTTACCTCGTTGGTTCAGGCTGCGAGATGACTTGAGGTGGGCCGAGAGGAAAGTAAATTTTTACGATAAATAAATCCAAATCAACTGTCAAAAATGATCACCCGTGTCTAACGCCATTGACTAGATGCATTTGCAAACAACAACAGTAACAACATTTGTGGCATTTATTTAGGTATCATCATTAACTTGTGAACAGTAGCATAATCGCGTAGATTCTCAGGTCAGCTTTCTGAAACGTACAGCAACTTCTGCCGCTATGGGGCCTCTCAGTCACAACAATGAAAAAAGAGACATGTTTAATGTTATAAAGTTGCGCGGGGGTCATTTGAGTTGCTGTCTTCTTTGTCAAACAACCAGGACTGTCAGTGAAATCGATCTATGTGGCTCAGGCAAAAACGTTGATGAGGAGGACAACTTGAAGAAGTTTTCGTCTCGAAACACACTGTTGCCCTGAGAAAACTTTTGGATTTCTTTTGATTTGAGCATTGTTTGAAAGTTTTGGGCTAATGTAAGTACACAACTCAACAAAATCGACGTTTTAGTGTGTAAATGTTTCATATCGCATCCTTAAAAGTACAGAAGAATGACAGTGAAAGAGTGTAAAACATGAAGACATGTTGTTACTTATCAATTACATTTTTCATTTATCATTAAATATCAAGCTAATAAAGTAGTTTAAACACTGAAAATAGGCACAGTTTTGTGGGGTTTTTTTTTGCAAGTTTTGTTATTTGCTGTGGCATTTTGAAAAGTGTTTCTGAAGAATGTTAAGAGCTAAGAGCTTCTTGAAAATCAACCGTTCAGGTCCTACCTCAACGTTCCAGGAAAAAAGACCTTAGCGGCTCTGATTAACTGTAAACTCTCTGAGGCCTTTCAGCTCTCAGACAATCAATTTTACAGTGACAAAATCTCTTCAGCCCACAGAATCAAAAGCCAGCAGTGCGGCAAAAGTCGGTCGGAAGCGGCACACTTGAGAGAGGCAGAGCGGAGGCTCAGCTATACGGGAGTAACTTCATACTCCGTAATGCGAGGTTTTTCCACCACCCAATTTGCTGAGCATCTCTGACACCGTGACCCTTCTTTTATTACGAGACTGAGCAGCGTAAGAGGGGACAATGTTTCTTTGAGCCGGCAGCCGCGCTCAATAGAGTCAAGGTAATAAAACGAGTTTCAGAGGCAGGCTGAAAACAAGCAGAGAGCTGGATTGAGTTGAGCTAAGCAAGCGAGCGGTCGGACGGGGCTAAAAGTGAAAAAGGCTTTCTATCTGACAGGTTATTGATCGGCTCAAACTTCCCAAAAGGATCTGGGAAGACTTCTGAAGGGAGAAGCGGATGCTACTCACTCAAGCAGACCCCCCCCTCCCTCCTCTTCAATCTAGCCGTCTCAATCTTTCCCCCTCAGCACTCGACATTGTTTGAAATCTTGATGGCATTTGAGATGCCTAAACTTACTCTGCGTACATCAGCGGAATGAACAAGGAATAAAGATCTGGGCCTGTAAGACGGCACAGTTGTCCCCTAACGTCTTAAGATCAAGTGGCTGTGCAGCACGGCCACCAGGAGTCACCCTTTAAAGCACCCTCCACTTGACGATTAAGCACTTTGTAGAGCAAGACTGAAATGGAGTTTTAAATTTAAGACAAGGAAAAGAAGACATTGTATAGCATCTCATCAGATGTGAAAAGCTCGTGTGACGTGTCATTACGTGAGCGATCTTCAAGCGGCTGCTCCGTGTGGCCCCTGACAAGACTGATGAGAGGGACCATCGTCGACCTTTAGGATTTTGACAGCGTCATGAAACTTTATTCCCCCAAGAGGAATAGAGGGGAGTCTGACCTGTGACGAGCTACGGTTTGTTTTGGTAGAGACGACTTGATATAGTTGAAGCTATCAAAGGTGCAATAGCATTGCGCTCAGTCGGAAAGGTTAACACCTGACATCGTGTTGACGCCTAAGACAGCCGACTCCTTATCTGAAAAAAAAAAAAAAAATGTGCAGTTGCAAACGCCCATTCAGCTTTAATTTTTCCTGACAACTCATTATCACATAAACAGGCACCTGCGAGGAGGTTTGGCTAGAGAAGTCTATGTAATGCATCCCTCGTAAAATGCACCAATACGTTCATGTCATTTGACAAACACGTGCATGCTGTGAGTCCATTAAAATTCTATTACTACCTTTGCTGCAGTCCCCACTCAGTTTTCACAGAACCATTTTCCTCATGACATATTTCAATTAATCTGCCAGCAATTTGAGCTTGTGCCGTGCGCATTTCCATGCGAATTGCATGAACGGGAAGTTGTGAAATTGACAGCGTTTTTCAATTTCTAGCTTTTGAAAGTAGTCGAATAATAAAATATCAATGTAAGGATAAGAAAGAATTTGTATTAATGAGATACTTTCATCCAGTGTGTATTTCCACGTGAAACATTCTGCGTATTATATTCTCATCTGATTCTCACTGCTAAAGGAGGTGGGGTTTTATCTTTTCATCATATTTTACATTATTATGTAATTCTGTCTCTGTTCTTATGTGCTGCTCTTGGTGCATGTTATTTATTGTGACTGCCTTTGAGGTGCTTTTCTTGTATCAAATTTTGCTATTATTGTAATTTAAGTTTTTATTTATAAACATGGCACATAGCTCATTAGGCACAGCTTACATACATAATAAGGTCGGACAACAAAATGACAAATTGGTTAGGTGTTCCTGGTTAAAGGAGAGAAACAATTTTAAAAAAAAGAATAACAATACAATAATACAAAAATACAGAGGTGCAGGATTGCAAACAAACAGCCTGCTAGTTAGAGGTCAGGTAGTCCATAAAATACTCCCAGCTTCCTAGAGCCACATGTCCCCTGCCCCTTATTCTCGCCAACATAATCTCACAAGATGCTGTTTCACTCATCAGGGCTTTCCACTCATTAAGTGTTGGGGTAGTGGATGCTTTCCAATGTCTCAGAATAATTCTGGCAGCTGAGGTTGTCCCCACCATCAACACTGAGTGAACGCTTTTGGAATTTCTGCTTTATCTCACATAAGGCAAAGATGTGGGGATAACGGCAAGGATATTCCTACCCACGCCTCTAAGAATTTCAATACACTTCGCCAAAATGGGTTGACCGTAGAACATTCCCATATGAGATGTATGAATGTGCCCATCTCTGCCTTGCAATTCCAGCATGTGTTTGTACTTATTAGAAATTTTACTATTATTATTCTCAAATTTTAACCACAAACTGAAAATCCTGCACCTTATATTGCTGTGTAACAGGTGAGTTCGGTTCGCTCTTTTGCAGTATTCTACTGCGATATCAGAGTTGTCCGGGGATAGCAACCGAAGAAAACAAAGCCTCTTCCTGTTATGGGTTGTGCAGTGGAAGACACACCTCCTTTGCGCTGGAATTCGACCTCCATTATTCAGGGCAAAATGGAGCCCCGTGGCAGGTTGAATAGCGTAGTAATATCATAGGGACTATACACGGATGATGTCATTTTCCCACAGCCATTGCACTGTACAATCAATATTTACTTCAGAGTAGATTCAAGCAAAAAGGTCGTCTCTTGCAAGTTTAGGTTATCTTCTATGCAATGATATACGACACTTCACGACATCAATGCAAAGCTGTGGAGAAGTTGTTCAGAAAGAAAGAAAATTAAAGAAAGTTTTGCACAGAATGTAAAGATGAGACTTAATCCTAGACTCTCTCCCAGACAGTATCAAGAGGTTTTATGTCTGCAGATAAGGAGAAGTAAAGGGGATGCCATCGTCGAAAGACAGACACAAATGCAGTTATTGTAATTATGTCTTTTTCTTTTCGGCTTCAGAACCTAAAGTGCCGACTGTCATGTCCTCAAGCGCCCTGAATCCCTGACAGACTCCCAGGTGGAGTCCCGGCGGGATCGGTGACGGGGAAAAAAAAAACAAAAAACAGAAGAGGCTAGAGCACACAGTAATATATATACGGCTTATCGCTGAGGCTTCTTTTTGAGACTGAGGAGTCTATTGGCGCAAGTCCCAGACCACTGAGGTACTTTCATTCCCGAGACCTCAGACACAAGTCCCAGCACTGTAGCTGCACTACAGCGAATGATTAAACTTACAGTGTCTGATATGGCTCGAGTTTTTGAGCCGCCGAGCGCACCGCTTTAAGTAAAAAAAGGTCAGGCTTCCCTTTTAGCCTGTGATTGATGGTGCCGTTCGTTTTTTTTCTGAACAGCGAACAGGACCAACCAAGTAAAAAAAAAAAAAAAAAGGACTGGATGAAAATTATGTGAGATAGGTAAACCAATAGATAGCTGGTGGTGGCATAATGTAGTTTTGAGAGAATAATGTACTTTTTATCGATGCCGAGAGTCGGTGCGGAGAGGCTTGTATCTGAGGCCTCCCACCGGTGTTAAAGGCGTGAATCAATAAAACATTTGTTGAAAATCCTAATGAAACATCCGAGCGGGGATTTTTCACACACAGGCTTCAAGAAAAAGCATCAAAGATGGTTGTTTATCCATAAATGAAACGCTTGCCGTTTTAAATGATGTTAGCGCTCTTTATGAGTGCCCTCTTTGATCGCTCCTTAACAAAAAAAAAATGCGCTTAAACATCATCCATCTCAGCTGATTAGAGCTTTGTGTGGCAGATCTAGATGCGTGCCATGTGTGCAGCCCCACACTTACAAACACACACACCCGATTCTTTCCACCACACAACAACTTGTCCTGACTCAACTTATCTCACAACTCATCCATAATCAGAACTGACACTCCTTCTCCCCTATCCCCCCACCCGACACACACAAATTTTTTTTTAACCCTCCCTTCTGCTCTCACATCCCAAAAATACCAGGCTGCAGAACACCAGACTCTCTCTGTAAGCCCCAGGCCAATTACCGTGGTGTTGCTGCATTGTTATCAGTCTGTCATGGTGGGTTTCTCCTGCCTGCTCTCTGTTTGCGGCAACACAAACTGCTGCCGGGCCAGGCAAGCGAGAGAGCTGCGGAAGAGGTGGTTTGAGGAGGAGGAGAGGTAAAGGGATGCACGAGGAGTGGGAAAACCATCTCATTTAGGAAGGGGTGACTTTCGAAAAAGTTTTTGACCAATATTGTGCGCTGTGTCCCCTCCAGTCATGCTTCGTTCCATGTTACTTAAGAGAGGAGGGGGCCAAAAAAACGAAACACCCAGCTTTTTTTTTTACGTTGACTGACTGTGGAATTTATGTGTGACGTTAAAACTTGACTATTTTTCCTTAGAACAAGAGCTTCGAAATTAAAATGTTGCCTCTTTATTCCAACTTTGTCCTGAACATCTGTATTCACACTATTTAACCTGGGTTTAGAGGGTACAGTCTCCCATGAGAAGTGCAATGTGCTTTATGGCAAATGCCACAAGCCACGGGTGTTAAGAGAGACGGAGGAAAATGTTGACGGAAAGAGGTGAAGATGAGTTGTGTTGTTGGACTTCGTTCACGTTTGGCTGTATTAGCAAAGCAGTCTACTTGCTCGTTTTTATCGTAAGCCAGGTTAGCCAATTTCAGCTTGTCAACTAATCGCATTGTACAGCTGTGACGGGACGAGGGTGGAGGAAAAATTTGTATTCACGACAGTGGCGTCAAAGTGTTTAAAGCTACATTACGTAGAAATAGACAGCTTCACTTATGGATGAATGTAATGCAGACTGTTTACTAATGTACGTGCTAGTACTGAACATCCAGTGTCTAATAAAGTTGGACGTTTGGTGTCATTTCCGACTCGTCAGCCCACCGATGCTTTGGGTTTTTTCCGGGTCGTCCATCACTGACACTTTGAGTTGGTAGGGCCACCAACCCGAAAGCGTCGTTAGAAATGAGACTCAACAGTCAACTTTTTTAATAATTTGGACCTTGGTTGGTAGTTTTGTACCTTTGGATGACAGTCACTAAACCAAATATTAACCAGTCACAAGTAAAAGTTACACATTGGCAGTCGACCCCTCCATCAACTGAGTCCTGAGCTGCTTCACTTTTCCCCCTGTATGTTTTCCTTTAAAGCTTGACTCAGGTTAATCGTCTTTACTTTGTTGTAGGAACAGGTTGCATGGATGCATGTACATTCAAGCTTACCTTTACTGCCAAGTCACATCAGAGCAAAGCTGCAACAAGCTCACTATCCTTTAAAGTACATTAATAGTCACGTCTGTGATCGACACTGGTGGTGACAGCCGAATGCAATGAGGAAGCTGCTGAATATGTGAAGACTTGGTGGTTTTGGGGAGGTGGAGGGGGACGCGCGAAAAACAGCAGCATGAATGAGCTCAAGGCGGAGAGAGAATCAGATTGAGAAAAAAAATAAAGTACCAAGGTGATAGATAGATGGTGAAGGTGTGTCGCTGCGCTGTTGGATAGATGTGACAGGCCGATGCGAACAGCTGATATCTCAATTGACAGCCCCTTGGATAATGACAGCAAATTATGAGGGAGCGCGCGAGACGGAAGGGAATGACAGGATGGTGAGAGAAATTTAAAAAAAAGAAAGAACAAGAAAATAAGCGATTTACTCCTTTCCATTGCCGGTAGACGAGGTTTCCTTTCCGTGTGTCACATTTGCTGTCACGAAGGCGCCAGAAATCGGGGATCGGAAGAAAGTGAACTGTCAGGCCAGCTATTTTTATGCCTTTTACTTCAGTCCCTTTCTTTCAAACTCTACAAGGACTAAACGATGTTCAATGCCAACGTCCGAAACACGGCGTCGTAAAAAAGGGGGCAAAATGTGCACGTACGCTCTGGTATCGTGTTCCCAACACAGCTGACTGGGGCCAGAGCCAATAAATACCTGCGACTCAACAGCCAGAGGCAAATCCAGGCACTCTAAATATAAGAAAATGTAACAAATGAGGAAAGATCTATTAAAAAAACACCTTTATTAGAGTTGCTGAATAATTAAAAGCCTGTTCATTAATTAACTGTCATAACTGTTTGACTCAGGAATGAATGAATGCAGACAAAAGCCAGGTGTTCATGTTTTTTTTGTTTTTTTCTCAAGTAAGAAAAAAGGGTTCAATATAAGGCATACATGTCATTCTCACTGTTTGAGAAATATTCTGTTGTTCAGAGTAAAAGAGTGATCCAGACATGATGGCGGAATCATGTTAAATTTGGAATCTGACACTCAGGCGAGCACATCCGACGTACACGCCGACCTTGCACGGACGCAAAGGCCGTGACACAAATTCTTGACTGAATAATTTTGACAGCGTAACAGAAATGTACGGCCGCCCTCAAATAGAGTAAGATCAGGCGTCATGCTTCTGTCAGTTAACCACCCTGGGGGTTGTAAAGGAAGTGGCATCAAGTTGAGAGGTAAAAATGAGAACATGACTTTGTCTTTAATTACTACATGTTTACATCTCGTACTATATCCACACGACTCGATTCTCAGCTCCCTTCTCTGACGGAAATACAGAGCAGGAGAGGGCGCGAGTCAAATTGACGACAAGGCCGCTCGCTTCTTGATGCCGACTTGCGGTACTTTTTCTTTTCTTTTCTGGAATCCAGTACTTTTTTTTCCCAAATATCCCATGAATAAACCTCTTTCATGGGAATTTTCCTCTTTGAATAAAAGCTGAATCACAAGAAAAGAAAAGGAAAGTAAAAAAAAAAAGAAGAAAACTCTCACCCAACAAATCTCTAGAATGTAAAGAACTTCGAGTCCCACGGCTCCCGCTTGAACTTTGCTTTGTCGGGAGACATTTATGCTGCTTAAATTTCACATCCAGGCGTTTTTGCAACATGCACCGAGGGTAGAGAAGAAGAATACAGATGATCGTCTGCCAGTTTGGTGGATCTGACGGAACTATCTCCTCTGGTTTTGTTTTTTAGTACGACTGACTGTGGAGGAAACTTCCTTTCATGTTCGGAGACGGGATGAGGGTTGGTCCATGAGAGCCGGGACTTTCTGTTGTCACTGGTGTCATCAAGTGGGCACTTCCCACTTTGGATACTTTCATCTTGTCGTGTTTTTGTTTTTCCTTTATGGGCATTGCCCACACAGAACTCCAAGAGACTTTGTTAAACAGAGCCCCTGCTTCTCCGCATCCACCATCAGTGCTGATCAGGCTTGTAATCAGCCACAATAGAGGCTGACATTAAATCAGAATCATGCAGGACACGCGGGATTGCCGCAGGACAGGAGTGTTGCTGCGTCGTGCCGTTGGGATCTGGACGAGACAAGGCTTACTTTGAGTCTGGGGAGCGGATGAAAGCTCGGCGAACATTTGCATGTAATTATATGTACTATTTAGTTATATCAGCTATTTCGGCACACAGCTGGAATGCATAATCATTTTGCTCAGTCTAAATTCAGAAAATCTGCGATACATTGGCCTATTTACATGATTTGCAGCGTGATGATTAAGTTCCAGCGAAGCCGACCACATCATCTGTTTAAACTTGGGATTTGCTAAGAAATAACTATGTGAAGAAATCCTTTTAAAGTAAAAAAAAATTACATCCAAGGAGAGGGGGAAAAAAAAAAGTCAAAGGATCAGCATAAGACATGAAGATCTGGGCCAGAAGAGATGGAAGAGAATTTTACACTAGTTCTAACCCACCGGATCATTACTATTCTAACCAAGGGCATCACTTTGTGTTGAAAAGTGGTGGGGACATAAGGGCTCGGATGAATCCGTTTTTTAATGGTCCTCAGTGTGTGTGAGTTCAAGCAATTTGGTGGGGAGACCGTATAAGGTCAGACTAGACACTAATGACGCATCCAGAAGGCATAGCTGAGGCTACTACAAAGTCAAAAATGTAACTATATGTTGACTGCACAGGTAACAGTCATTACATCCGCGGCTCCAACACCATATCAATCGAACAATACCAGCGCATCTACCGTAGGAAGCACCAGTGAATATCAGTCAGCCCGGCGGTTAACAATACCCAATATCACTATATGACAAAGAACAAACGACTTAAATTATAATGTAATGTCAGTTAAAGATGATAAATCAACTTTGCCTTTATATCTTAAGGTTACTTGCCTTGTTGTCTCAATGCTGCATACGTTTTAATTGTCAGAGAAACAGAGTATGCAAGAGTTCATGAGGGATGTCCAACCAATCATGATTCCTTTCATGCCCAGGGCTCAAATATCTTGTATGTGAGGACACAAATTAAAGGGGCTTATTGTAACAATTTGAAGCAACTCATATGTATTAATCACTTTTTTACCGGTCATGTGTGATTGGATTTGAATAATGTAAATAAAAAACACATTTCACGCTTTGTTTAAGTTGTTGAATGCAGTTCACAGTGAATGTCTTTGTGAAGGACTCTGATTCGGGTCCAGAGTCGCATTTTCAGATTCAACCTCATACACGTTCTGTCAAGTGCCTCACTGAGGCATAAAGTCTGCTAACATAAACTAACAATGCATCAATTATTTCTATTTTTTCATTCACATGAATTTAAACATGAACAACTTTGGATTATATATTCATACATTTCGTACAGTTAAGATCAAGCAGCATCCCTATCACATATTAGCCGACTTTTTATATGTTGTCTGTAAGCCAATCAGCCGGTTTGAGCAGCTGCTAATGAAGAGCAAAGCATTCTCATTGGTTATTTAACATTTCTCGGTGCTAGCTATTTACTTCAGGACATTATTAAGAGATGTTGCTTTTAAAACGCGATGGGGACAAAACTGGCAACAACAAAAAAGTGGTATGGGCATGTCGGGGATCCCCCGAGAAGTGACAACTTTAAACCCTGCGATTTACATAGATATAAATCTGACTAACGTGATGACTGGATCAGCAAACATAAGCTTACTGTTATAGAAAACAGGTGATAAGATTGTGTACCTGCCAGTCTGCAACCATAACTTTGCCTTTGGCAACACTAAATGTGACAGTTTCTTCTGGTGGTGAAATTCATTTCCATACTCTTGACTTCAACTTATGTTTTTCAGTAGTCAGTACTTGCCCTTTCCAGCCCCGTCCACAAATCCCTAAACTCATATACATGTGACTTACAAATCCACAGAGGGTACTCTGCCCTCATCTACCATTCCTTCCGCGCCAGGGTGAGCTCTAGCAAGTAAACAGAAGGCTGAGTGTTGCACTGTAATTCAGATTCAGACCTCAGACTGCTGCTGACAATCTCTGGTGGGACTGCAAAGTTGCTTTCATTTGTCTGCATGAATCTTCAAGTCCCTATTCTCCCTCAGCTGTCCTAACATGCACCTTCTCAATAATAAATTCCTCCTGACTTCAGCACAAGTTTCAACTCCTGCCACTGGGTTCCGTATATACTGTCTACTATTATGACTAATAGCCACAGAAACTCATGTGTGGTGATGCCTATGGGTCTCCTGAACAAGCTGAGTGGAATGTGGGTTGGTTTTTCCAACGGCTGACGAGCGTGATTCCCACTTTTGCTGATAGTTATGGCCATTTTTTTCAATTCAATGATAAATGCCTGTAATAAGATCTGTGGTTTACACAAGCTTAAGAGATGTTCATGCATTGTTCTATGGCATGAAATACACTGTCTGAATTGTAAAGCCGTGTGACCGCGATTTAGTTTGTTGCTCACGTTAGCTTTTTACCTCTGGCGATTTTCATCTCCGCTTCAAAAGTCACAAAAGTGGTGTTCATCTGTGAAGATTACCTGGCTGAACAAAATGCGTAAGCATCATGAACTTGTGTTTGCCCGAGAGGTGATTTTCTCCAATAATCCAAAAGCCAATTAAAGAATCCTACAGCTCTCGCCAAGGGTGATGCTAACTCATGCTGATTGATCATACCTACCCAAGTACTCACTGTACTTCAGAAAAAACTTGAGCTAGTTTACTCGTGTCTTTCTATTTCATGCAGCCTTCTACTTCAACTCCACTGCATAACAAATATTGACTTTTTTACTTTACCTTTACTCTAAAACACTTGTTTTAAGTTCTTACATTTTGATATTTTTCCTGTCCACTGAAAGCTAGATATCTCCTAATGTGTTACTTTTGAATGAATTCGGTAAACTATAGCCTGAAGCTTTACGGGTTGAGAAAACGATCCTCGTTAAATTAACTATTAAAAACAAACCCTCTCGGATTTGCTGGAGAATGCCTCGTCACCTGAGGCTGAAAACAGGCTCATGAAAAGTTAAAATTTTGAGATGTGTTGTTCTCGCAGGATGGATCTTGTAGACTGCAATGCATTGCTGTAGATTAAACAACCCAACAGTATGTACAGTACTTAAAAAGAGGCTCAACCTTGAACAACTACAGCAATAGAATATAGAATAGAATAGAATATAAAAAACTGACAGGGACTTTTTTCTACTAGTATGAGTACAATAACTTTTTATTCTTAAAGTATTTTTTAAGGTTAGATTAATGTTTTAAATGCAGTACTTTTCAATATGCCAGGTCTCTATGCACAATGTTTCATTTATTTATTTGATTACTTTACATTTGCTTTTTTATGCCATATGTGCTCTTTTTATTTTCTTTTTAATTCACGTGCACCCCAATTATGAACTTGAACTTACAGTAGCTTGCTCATATTGTTCATAAAGCTTTTAGCTGCAGAAATTCAAGCAGGATTTCCTCAACATGCCCCCTTCTCTTCATTATTATCCAGCTGACCGTGTCACGTGCACAAGCTTTTTTTTCTTGTCCACCAACAGCTGGCCGAGGGGCGTCCGCGCTGGTTTAAATTTCAGTGTCTGCTTGCTGTTTGCTGTCACGACCGCCTTGATCGCCACCTCCACTTGTGTCAATGCCCGTCAATAGTTCCACAGGAGGAGGGATCTTCCAGAAGGGATGCAAACTGCTGTTGATTGCTGTCAGTCCCAACAGTGAAAGATTTCTGTTTCCTGTCAGCTGCTGTGTTTGTCGTGGAAATAAAAATGCATCCCGGCAGGATATGTCACAGAAGGAATGGATACCAGTTGGGTCCTGGTGATCTTGGAAATGACTGTGCTCTTACAGGTAATGCTAAACGTTCTCATTGCTCCTCTCTGTGTTCATTTACTGGGCCTGAACAGCTTGCGAATCCTCTTTTTCACTCCCCTCAGGTTACGTGTTGGCTCTACTCCCTCTTTTCAGTGGGGGCTGTTTTGTTATAATGTTGCTCTTTACCCGGTTTTGTCCTTTAAGGCTAATTGTGCCATATAGAAGAGATTGAAGTTAAGCTTATTTTGCGCTACAGGGATTCTTCGACTGAGGGGTTGAGCCAAAGTCAACCGAAACTTTCCCCTTCAGTGTGTGTGTGGGAGAAAGTGGAGAAGCATTTTTTCTTTTTTTTTAAGCGGAGGAGTAAGAGATCCATGAATAGTAGTAAGGCTCATTACTTTGGTAAATGGGTAAATGCCCCATGGCCTGTACCACCTACAGTATGCCAGCTGCAGGAGCAAATTGGTCTCCGGGGATTCACAGACAGCTGTGTGTGTGTATGTGTGTGTGTATGTATGTGTGCGTTAGAGGGAGTGTGCGAGATAACGATTGGCACAAAAGCGACAACAAAAGACTTGGAAGTCGAATAAACCAACAAGTTGATTAACTTGCCCACGACATAAACGGGAAAGCGCGTGACGGCCTGCGGGACTCATTCCATCTCTGCGTAGAACAAACTGTATAAAAATGCAAGAAAGTGACTTCTTTCTTTACGTTTAAAACTTTTTTTGAAAGCCTTCACACTTTCTGCAGCGCTGTCAGGAACAGTTTCGGGAGTGTGAGCATGTAACCTCGCTACTATTTAATGACCCAAGTACTCTAACCTTAGATAATCTGGGTCAATAGTTTTTTCTGGCTTCGGTCTTGCAACCCCAGCAATGCAGTGCAGCAAAAAAAAAAAAAACCCAAAAAACAATGTCTAACCAGGCTCCTGTGGACTCCATCCAACTTTGACAGAGTTAAAAGCAACAATATCAGCATGTGGGTTGATAAAATAATAATACAAAAATGTATATTAGCTGCTGTTTTCAAATGAATTGACAACGAAAGCGTTCCTGTATCATTTTCAAACAAGTTATTACGCACAATGATGGCTATGTGCTCAACTCTGTCCGACAATTTCTGTTTGTCTCTATCTCACACATTTGTAATATCTGGTGTCAGTGCGGCTTCCTGCCAAGGCTGGAAAAAATATTCTCAATTAGCTCTGACTTTATTCTTATTCCTTAGTTTATTCTTAGTTATAAAAGGCTGAGACAGACTTCCCGTTCACAGCCAACATCAGGTGAAGGCAGCGCGCTTCCACGTTTGCGAAAGCCGAGACCAGAGGCATTGTGTCCTCGTCAGTCTGTCCGTCGCATCTCAAGAACGATGAAAGGTCAAAGGTCGAGATCATTGTGATCATTGTGACCTCACAAGGCAGATTTGTTTTCATTTAGCAGACACTTTTGTCCAAAGCTACTTACAGAAATTCATACATACATTCATGCACTGATGGCAGTGGAGCAGTTTTCGGGTTCAGTATCTTGCCCAAGGACACTTCGACATGCAGACAAGGAGTATCGAACCGGCAACCTTCCGATAACAAGACACTGGCTCTACCCCTGAGCTGCCCCGTTATGGCCATAACTCAAGAATTCATATGGAAATTATGACAAAGTTTGACACAAATGTCTAAAAAGATAAAAAATAAAGAAGTCGTGTCATTTTACACCCAAAAGGTCAAAGGTCGGCTTTACTGTTTACAACATCAGATTCTGCCAGAAATATGCTGCCCATTATTCAATGCCATAGCTAAGGGGCTGCAAGTTGATTGGCGTGTGGAATCATACATCCACAATGCAGTAATTCCAGTTTGTTGCGAGGACAAAAAACTGCCCTCTGCCTTGTTAACCTGCCACGCCGTAGACTGTTCGGCCCGACACGTTGATCTTTCATCTGACTGAGGTTTGTTCAAGACAGAATCTATGGCCCCCCCGACCACTGCTCTGAAATATCAACGGCCTAACTCAGCGGCGTATTGATAAATCCATGGCGCTATAGTAGCAGACTGATTTGTAACCGCGCCATTTCCCTCGGTCCTGCCCTTCTGTCCTTTATAAGATATTCTCTAATCTATATTCTGCACTGTGAATAATCAATAATATACCATGTTGCAGCCCGTGTGCTCTACGGAGCAGTGTTACCTTCCTTATTAAACTGACAATTAGCAACATTGAGACACGCTGCTGTTTCGTCTTTCCTCTGATATTCTGTGATATTTCCATGATTACTTTAGGGTTAGTATTACTTTGGGTTAGAGCTTGAAATATCCACTCTTAAAATGAGAAGATCAACAGCATAGTATTCTATCACTTGTGGTTTTATTAAAGAAAAAAAAAAAAAATCATCCCTCGCTGCTCAAGGAGAGCTTGCAAAGCGCTAAATGGTGCGTGAGTGAAGCTCTTATCATTACAGGCCTAATAGATTATGTATCTATGGCAACATCACACCAGTCACTCTAATGAGCCTCTTTGCCTACGGGCTAAAAGTCTCGGGATGTGACGGAGCCTTACCAGCAAAGAAAGTTCATTCAAATCTCAGCGTGCTGGAACATTTGCTAATTGATCCAGTCACAGCATTCGTGTTGATGCAACGTCAAGAATCGCTTCTGTTTTTCAATTTAGGTGAAACGCGGATGACACAGATGCTTGTCCTTTACAAGGCTCGGGCAGTCAGCGCCGCCATTGCCGAGCAGGGGCCTCGTTTAGACCGTAGCCACCCTTCAAAGCGTCTTTTTCCTGCCACCAAGGAAATCTTCGTTTATTTCTATGTTTTATGTGTGCTGCGTGAAGTGCTTGTTGGATTATTGCGGAGCACGGGAGGAAGAGAAAATTCTCTCACTTGCCCTGGTTAAAGTTGCGCGGCTCAGCGTTCGGCTGCTTTCTTGCAACACTCTTTCCACAGCCGCCTCTAATTCCTCAGTCTGCGCTGGAAGAGTTCACCATCAAGGTCAGGCAGGTACAGCCAGACCGAACGGATATTTACAGAGACCAACAAAAGGGATGCGAGCGAGACGGGGAGAGAGGAGAGGGAGTGAGAGCTTGAACCGAAGAGACTTTTTTTTTTGTGTG
>CAEMYA010000025.1:883214-894727 GCA_903131615.1 Diplodus sargus | reverse complement strand
AAAAAAGATCAGAGAGATGGCCCATCAGGGAGAATCAGCCTCTTGCGACTGAACATATTTGTTACCATACTAAGAAAAAAGTGTGAGATTTTTATTCAAAGCGAGACCCTGAGAGTGTCACTACTGCTTCTTTTCAAAACTTAATTGAAAATCCAAACCTTTTCCGGAGCTGGCTGCTTTGTTGGAAATTATTTTTCATTGCAAAACACATAAAAAGAGTCACAAAAAATACACATACGCACCATTAATGTACGCACGCAGTATTGAATTAAGCCAAGGAGCTTTTCAAGGTAAATGACGCTATTTTATTCAAAGCCTCTTCAAGACTATTACAAAGGAGTGCACCCTCCAGACAGCAGGAGAGTTTTTTTCGACTGAAGAAAACACCCAGGAAGCATGTCTTATTGTCTTATCCATAATAAGTGATGACAACTCAGACACTTCAATGTACTTTAAGACATAACATTCTTGTTGGAGACCAAATGACCCAGTTACAGTTGTGAAGCTTCAGAGTCCTGATGTAATCTGGAACAGAAAGGTAGTCAAATGAAGACGGGCTCAGCAGACAAGTAGCGCCTCATTTTTCTTCTTTACTTTCTATCTTTTGACAGCAGTGAGGACAAATTGAGGGCGGTGAGCCAAAAGCAGAGGGAGTGATGGACAACAACTTGGAAAGATACATTCTAGAGGTTTGCACCAAACATTTTAATAATTCACTTCTTATGCCACGGGCAGGCCCGGTACCTGTCCTACAGGCAGTTAGTAAGCTGTTGCTGCTACTTTGGATGATGCAACACGGTGATTTACCCTCCGGTGCAATGCTGAAAGTCCAGCGGGAGAAACCTGATGAACACTCCTTTTATCAACCAGCCCTTGAGCCTTCGGGGCCCGACGCAAGAGGCTCTGTGGGATTCACCAGTAAATCTGTGTGTATATACATTGACATTAGCCAACCAAATACAGGTTTTAACCGAACTTTGAGACAAACTGCGAAAAAGAAAAGAGAGCGGTGCTGTAATATCGCTGCTCCTTCTTCATGAGTACCAGTATACAGATGCCTCTACTTTCAGAGGACACCACTGATGCCATGTTACGGTGGTGGTATGTGGTATATATGACGCCTTCCAAAACCATGTTATATTGTTTCATGGAGCAATCATGCTATGGTTGGCATTTGGTCAGGTAAGGCACTGAATTGGCTTTGTTAGGTTCAATGAAACATCATGGTTGGGGTAAGGTCAATACCTGATTGCAGTTAATAACTAAGGATCCTTAAAGGTGCAATATGCAAGAGTTGAACACCTTTTGAATTTATACATTTATATATTAATAGAGAAACCACTAACTGCTGCCATTGCTTCCGTGGCTGCACTACGGTCACTCCCCACTCCCTGTTTAGTTTTTCTCAGTGCCTCATTATGGGGAGTGATGAGGTCAGAGCCTGAATGTCCAAATATCAACACTGTTTATATAATTTTCCTTGTCACTGTTTCAAATCACCTTTGTAGCACCCATTTTTAAGCTCCAGATGACGTTTTCTCTCAATGCACAAAACCTCGACTACATAAAAAAAAAAAAAAAAAACATAAAAAGGTACAGAAAACGTATGTCAAACAAAAGCTCATGCCGGATAGATATTTCATGAAATAAATTATTCGGTTCGGTCCACACCTGGCTGCGGCCTCTCGGATGATTTGTGGACACTCAATGCAGGCACTCAGGGGATCATCGTGGACCGTATAGATGGGTAGTAAGAATCTGGTTTGTAGCTACACTGCAAGTTTTTTGAGTGCTGAGGGCGAATTGAGTCTCATCGCCTGAGGGAAAGAAGTTGCTCATGGTCTGGCGGTATGATATGGGGCTAAATCAAAGCTTGACTGTCGCAGTCTTGCATAACCAGAAGAAAATTCGATAGCCCATTGTCATGCATACTATACAACAGCGTTGTTTAAAACAGAAAATAGTATAGCATTTAATATCTCACCTCTTTCACTCGCTTCCAAAACAAATGCACATACTAGCTACGTGGATCAAGATATTTAAACAGCGTTTAGTGTCTAAACTATCTTGATTGTCGGCAGGGGCTGGCAGAAAAGACAAAAAAAATGACATTTCCTGCTGCTTTAACACAATGCCTGTTTTTTTATCCACCTGTTGCTCAGAGCCGTCAGCGCCTCGCTGCTCAGCTAGCTAGCTAAATTTACTGTCCCACCTACATTTTAAAGGCTCCCTACACTCACGGGCATGTGCACAGCCAGAAGACCTACATATATCTAAAGGTTGAGCGGAGTGTAAGGCAAAGGAGGAAGAGGACTTTTCCTGCTCCATAGAAGGAATCTGCAAAAAAAACCGAGAGATAGAGGTCCCAATTAAAGATGATGATCCAGCATCCGAGGTTGTTAACATACTGAAGCTGCTCTCTCCTTATCGCATGTTATTTATTTTGCAGAAGGCAAAGTGTAGGATTTCATTTCCTCCAGGGGCTGAGACCAGCTCTCCCGACGCCCGGCATGCACACCTGGAACAACTGCTGAGGATGATGTTCTTTTTCGCTGAAAGACGATGGAGTAAAAAAAATTTAAAAAAGAGCTCAGATCCAACTCTGGCAGAGGCACAATTCCTTGGAGCCTCGCTGCTTGTTGGCTGACAGTTTCATGTTAGCAGCTGCGTGTAGTCGAGGTCTCCTGGCACTCCTCACACCCGCCAATGATGAACACTACCAGATTCACATGGCTCTTATTAATTATTAACCCGTGGACCTTGTGCATTTTAAAGTTTACTCGAGTTTTAGGAACAGGGGATGTGAAGTCAAATCTCCACTGAGCACGTATTTACATATCAGCACTGTCTGGACGAGCGTGTGCAGGCAAACACCGGTGGAAGGCATATATTTTTTTCCCCGACAAATAAATGTTTTAGTGCATGTGTGTCTTTGTGGGTTTGCGTCTTCACACTGTATCCCTTCACCCACTGTAGAAGATACGTGCATTCACACCCAATTATGCCGAGAGAGCACCCTGGGATCAAACACACTCACACTTCTTACATTTTCCCTCTCTCTCATTGTTCCTCTCTCCTTCCCACGTTCCGTAATTCCTCCTCCCCTTTCCGTCTCTCGCTCTGCACTTACACCTGCGCTTGCTTTGCTTTTCCTTTGAGCATTTCTACACTCGAGGCCGGCAAACATGATTTGTATACTCACTCGAGACAATGCGCGACTCTAATTTGTGCATTTATGTAGAAACCCCAGGTTCGCGAGAAGACGCGGCCACCCGGATGCAGAAGGTGTTTGGGCCGCGGCGCGTCAGGCTATTTCTCAGCTGAACACTGTGCTACCATTCGGGCCGCGTTCATGTTTCCAGAACAGCCTCGGGCTAAAGGATTCCCATATTGACACAGTCTTATGATGGCTCCTTTGGTGTGATCAAACCAGTTCGTATTTTTCTACCTTTCATCTCGCCGAGAAAGTCTTCGCTTGATCACAGACATAAATGATGTTCTTGCTGCAGAGACAAATAAAAGGACGTTGCACAAAATGTAAAAGAACTGTATTAAGCAGAGCAGCTTAGCCGCAACTGTGATAAGAGCCGCTTCAGTTCGAGCAGTTTGGTTTGACCAAATTTGATGAAAATGGAAACTTTTGGATGAATTATGGAGCTTTTCAGACAACATCCTCAAAGCGAGTCATTAACTACGCTTCTACTACTACTATTCTGTATTTGATATGGGTCATGTAAACAGCAACACATTTGGATACATATTCCGAAATAGGCCTCACTACGAATGTAGCATTTTCTGGAGCATCCTTGGACATGTAATGTATACAGCACATTTAGAATACGCCTCTCGGGTGAGATATTTACGGCGTTTGTGACACATGGCCTCATGTTTCTCTGCCAAAAAGAAAAAAAACACAGAGCCAGCAGTTTTGCAAGACTATAGAGATGCAGGCCCGAAAGAAAAGCCCACATTTTTGGTCAGAAGGAGGAACACAACCTCTGTTAAAGACTATGATAGTTGAGTATCGACAGGTTCTTAGTTTCGTTCAAACACTGCAGCAGCGACCTTTGCGCAAAGGTGGTTGAAGGACTGACGGAGCGAGGCTGTGTGTGCTGTGTATGGTCGAACAAGTCTGCCCTCAGTGAAGATCAGCTCCAGCTGTCATATGTTGACCTGATAAATGTCATAATATAACTAATATAACATAACTTTTTCGTGAGACATGTCAACGGTTTAGTACGAACTGTCAGAGATCAAAATCTGGAATGATTTGTGCATCATCAACTCTGACAGGAACTCGGTGACCATGGTCAGTAAAGACCACTTTATTCCTGAAAACCGTAGGCGTATTCACATGCCCCGGCTGACTTCTTCTAATCTTCTCTAGTGTTTAAAGCTTTATTCGCTCAACTAGAAAATATACCCATAACCCCAGGTGGTCCTCCTGGGTCACCTTTCCCCCTCCCAAAAAACAACCACTACCTGAGCCTGTATTGTTATCCAGATACAAAACTCTGAGGCCTCTCCACAGAGAAGAGATTGGGAAAGCTGCCAGATCGTTCACTTTGTAACAGCCTGATTTATTTACTGGCCCAAGTTTTAGCACCATTTGTTCTCGCTTTAGGTGTTTTTCACTCTCAAACACTGATACTTCTATCCCTAACAAATGAATGCTAAATGGGGTCTCAATCATCAAGTATTAACTTGTTGCTACATGAAATTATCCACGTCATGTTCTCGTGTATGATGTTATTTTGTCCCTCTCAGGTCAGTCTCTTACATTTGGGCCGCCACCATGTGCCCCTTGCCGCCCTCGTAGAAGAGTAAATAAAGGTTAAATATAAAATAAAGCCCTTCTGCGCTTGGCCTTGTGAAGCGGTGGCTCTAAGAAGAGTTTTCCGAAAAAACGACCGAGACATATTTCACACCATTTCAGATTTTTGTCACATTTTTGACACCACCTTTAATCATCTTTAGTCTCTATCCATGAAACTGTATTTCTGCTGCCCCGAAGCAACAGATAGCCTGCCAGTCTGGACAAAAGGAGCTGTGTGAAAATCAAAAGAGATTTTTGCTCTTATCCTGTGTGGACACCCAAGTGTGAGGGTGGGTAGGGGGGTGGGCGGCGGGCGGAGGAGGACAGTGCCTTTTTATTTTTTTCTGCAAAAAAAAATCAGCACAACAGAATGAGCAGAGCGGCATGAAATCCAATCACAACTAACTGCAGCTGGCTCCTCGTTGCCTATGAAAGTCCCAGAACTCCCGCGGATCTGCGAGGGGATCTGTGCGCCATGGTGATGCTGCCGGTCCTAAGGCATAACAGCACTTGGGTTTAATTGGGGTAGGCTACGTGTCAGCACAAAAGTTTATCTTGAAACTTTGACAGAAATGTGATCTGGGGAAGAGCTGGCTTTTTTCCATTTTGTTCTTGTTTACGGTCCCCCAAAAATCAAAATATTGTGTGTTGACGTTGTTATTATCAGTTGTTAGTCGAAACCATTGGCACTCAAAAGCACGTTAACCTCCAAACTCTACTCAGCTAAAGTAATTAAGTATGTGTATGTACTGTACGATATAATAATTACACTGATGACACTCGACTATGGATATTCTCGTCCCCTGGTAGTCTGAGCCCTTGCTGATCGCTAATTAACGGCATCAAAAACCGGACGTCGAGTAATTTTCTGCGACTCAATAATTACCAAACGGACCCCTTGTTGTTGGTGCTAAGCCTCGGGCGAGCGATGTGAACTTATTAAGAGCCTCTCTCTCCGGGGAGCGCCACACAGGACGGGGGACTCGAGCGTGATTCCTGATGCTTTTTCAGAGACGTGTCTGAGCCTCAGCAGCCTTTTATTGCTTTATGACTCTCCTCTAATGTGATCAACATTTGGGGAAGTAGTTCGTTCTCTAAACATATTGCATACACTCGGGGTTAGATGGCAGCGCCGCTCCCCTCTCTCCGGCCCATCTTTCTAAAAGATTGGGTTGTTTGGGATTTTACAGCTTTTTTTTTGTTCCAACTCTGATGTTCTTCCTCTTGCACACACGCCGATGTGACCTCTGCGCACAAAAGCAAACACGAACATCTCTACGAATTAAGGACTCACCCTGAACGGACAGATTTTTAGTCATCTCCTCTGCTAAATCTTCACACTTGCTGATAACAAACAGGCTTTTGGTAGGAGCTGTGAACTATCCGTTTACCCAAGTCTGGTCGAGCTCGTGGCGGATTAGTGTCGTACCGTTTGTGTGAAATTACAGATGTTTACCGCTCAGTGAGAAGGTTAGGAGAGGACACTTTCAGAGGAGATTAAAATAGGGGTAGGGGCGAGGAATTAAGCTCATCAGCAGTGTAACCCAAGGTTGGCTCTGCCTGTATATTCCACGGTGAGGCTTCCTCGACATGTCTGTGGCGGGGCTCCTGCAAACCCTTTTCCCTTTTGAATATAGCTACCGCATCTTCTTACCGGCCACCTCTCCTCGGTGGCATGTTTTAATCGGCATCTCCGGGCACAGTTTGAATACCCAGCTGAGATAACACAGATGGAGCTGTCTCGCTTTGTGTGGGTGCTGTCCAGAATGTTGCTCCGCGTGACAATACCCCTCAGGTGGATACGGCCTGAACATAAATCTTCTCCTAATTTAGGTACTACTCACCCCAGCGGGGATGGCGTTTGGCTGTGTGCCAGTATATCCAACCAGAACAGGGTTTCCAGTGAGGCGGAGGCTAAACTTTGTCATGTTTGCCGTGTGTTGCTGCGGCGGAGGATAGGATTGCTACTGTCTGGCTGGAACTGGTCCCTTTTGTCCTTTCTTTTTGTTTCATAGCTTCATAATTGAGTCTACATTTTTGTAAAAATTGATCTTCATTTCAATATTTTACACTCCTTTTTTCCATTTTGTTCCTGTCCTGTGCCGCTGGGACTTTTTTTTTCTTTTCAAACCGATTAGAAGATTTCCGCTGTTGGCGGGTCTCATACTGTTCTTTATCCAGGATTTTCACACCTTCTTAAGCCCTGTTCACCAGGGACTATTACCGAGGGATGTCTAGTAATTTCTAATAATTGTGGAGGATGTCTGTGATCTTAATCCCCGGTGAATCTGGCATGTCTATAATTTGTAAAGTAAAAAATTCCACGACACGTTACCCCCACAGATTTTTTTCCAAAACCAGACGTCAGGTCTTGATATCATATTAACAGTGGCACGTTGGTGATTTAAGGTCATCTTGTACTGAGCAAGTATTTGATCGCGGCTCATAATATGTTAAGCAGCAGTCAGCCGCTGATCTGCGAGATAGGCCGTATTGACTTTTCCATGTAATGAAAGAGAAGATGTGGGAGCATATATTCAAGTGCAGCCACAAAGCATCTTCTATCGAAATGTGATGTAAATGTGTATTTATGCTATTTATGTAACACATGTAGAAAGTGAGCAGATTAACTGTAAACTATAATAATGATGTGGATTCAGTAGAAGAGATGCTTCTAAAGGTTTATGTCACATGGAGCCTTAACATCACATGCAGGATAGCGTCAGTGAATACTGTATAAGTATAACACAAACTTAATATAAGATGAAATGTTGATTCTGAGGATGTTTCCAGGCCCGATCCCTCAAAATCATGGACCTGATGTCACACGGTTAATCAAGGTTAGTTACTGTTACAACAATGATCATTTTTAACCAAGAGAGCAGGCTTTACACAAGTTTGAAGACAACTCAATTCAAACCCATTACTGCTAATGTAAGTAAGTAAGACCTTGTTTTTTCCCCCCTTAGATTCAAAAAGAGGATTTCAAGCACCCATGGGAACATTGCTTACTCTTGGGGATGCTGGTTATTCTGCACCCCCTTCCTCATCACGTGCAGTTTATCTTTTACATGAGATCGTGTTCATTATTTGGCTGTTATGCTAAATTAAGGATATTTACATGTATAAAAACAATGAAATTATCTTTATATATGGTCAAATGCTAATATAATTCAAATACACCCTTTTCAACACAGCCGTGTGTATGATCTGGCGGAACACACTGGCTCTACAAGTGGCAAGCGACAAAATCCACAAAATTACATTCACAGTCGGCCTCTTTTGGATTGTGTGGAAATATTTTAATTGATTTTATTAACGAATTAGAGAATGAACACAGAACTTTTAAAGCCTGACAACTACTGTTATTTTAATCACAATGAGTTTCCTTTTCATTCACTTCATTGTAATTACAATCAACTGTCGTCCTCATCCTACAAACCTTTTAGCACGCTCTCTGCTGATCTCTGCTTTTAGAGCGCTTTTGTCGCAGATTCATCTCCACTGATGGGTAAGTTGAAAAGCGAAAAAACAATCATTTCGGGTACTCAGCGATGTGTTGTGATTAAAGCTGGGGGGTGGGGGCGATATTACTGAAAAGGGTACGGAGGAGGATTTCTAAGCTGGCCTTACAAAAGTATGAAGTGACCACTGGAAGGAGGAAAACGGGATTGAGCAATAACCGAAGCCCCAGATCAGGAGAGGGGGTTAGAGAGTGTGAGTGAAAGAAAGACAGGCGGAGAGGTAGATAAGTGAGAGAGGGACAGAGAGTGCTAGTGAGAGGTTAAGCACACACACTTACACCTGCAGTTAAAGCCTTCACCTTGCCATATTATCCCTGGCCTCAACCCCCCCCCGTCCCCCGCCCCCCCCCCTCCACATGTTCACGGATGCCAAGAAATCCGATTTGCCAACTTTGGGAAGCTGTGTGTGACAGCCAATTACCGGGGAGAGGACTCCCAGCGGAGTCACCTCCTCACCTCGCAGCCCAAACATCTGCCTGTCAGACAGTCAAGGGAGGCAGGTTGGATAGAGGAGCGGAGGGGAGGGAGACGGGCAAACCAGAGTGGTCAAAAAAAAAACTGATCCAAATTGTTCGCTTAAATTTTTTTGGGATGGATGCTGTCAAATATCTGACATTCAATCGTAGATCATGAATTCACAGTTAACTTTGTGTTTCAGGTGTTCCAGGGCAGAAGTGGTGGTATAAAAGTTGGATGAATTTTGCTGACATCCCGTTAGTGATGAGGGGAAATATGGTGTTTTTATTTCTGTTTTTTATGGTGCACTCCCATGAACTCCGTGGGATGTTTACAGTTTGTTCAGAATGTTTTGCCAGAAAATCAATGTATTTGCATTAATGATCATGCAGAAGATCACTGCGGAGCTTCATTAGACAACAAGCGAGCAAACAAACACAAACAGCTTGTGATCATCTTGTTCAAATGCCAATGCTGTTTGTGTGAAGAAAAACTCTGCAGAAACAGAGCTTTTCTCTGAGTGGAATCTGATTGGCTAATCAGATCCCTGATGATATTTCTACGAGTGATTTTGACTGCGAGACTACGGGATTGGATTCGCACTGCAGGTGAATAGGGTGTTTCCCCAGGTGATCGCTGACACCGAGTAATACAAATGCTCTGAAATGTTATGTTTAAATATGCAAATAAGGCAGTATCTAATTAAATTCACACTCATTTGCATAGATTTTTGGAACAGGAATGCGACCATAATGAAGCCAGGTTCAAAACATTTTCAAGGTTTTTTATAGGCCTTTTTTTTTTTATCACTCTGTAAATCAGAAAATTCCGTCAACAGCCATACGAAAAATGTTTTTAGGAATAATTTTTTTTATAAATCAGGCTATATATGATACATGAACAAACCCTTCTGTAAAGACCTTCATATTATAGATTTGCAAATATTTTATTTGTATTGTTTTTATTTTTCTTAAGTATTTTTTTGGCCTTCATGGCTTAATTGACAGAATAGCTGAAAATATGTCGGAAAATAGGTGAGAGAGAGAGAGAGAGAGAGGGGGAGTGACACGTAGCAAATGGTCCGCAGGCCGGGACTCAAACCCCGGGCCGCTGCAGCGAGGACAAAGTCTCTGCAAATGGGACGCTTGCTCCACCCGCTCAGCGAAACGGCACCCCTGTATTGTCTTTTTGTTGTAAAAAAAACCAAAACAAAACAAAAAAAACAGGTTAACGCTGTCGTAAGAATGATGGGAAAATGTTGATGAACTCTTGTGATATCGTATCATGTGTTGGTGTGACTTATAGTTGTACCAACACATGATGAATCAATTTGCCAGGAACAATGTTGGGGGAGCTATTCCAAAAAAGTAATGTATTACTATTAATGCAGCACTCTTTACTTTTTTTCAAATATAATTCATTACTTTAAACAACTTATTTACTCCATGTAGAAATCCACGTGTTGCAATGCTTGAGACGCTTGGTTACTTAAGGTGTTACTGATAACAATCAGTCGCTGGGCGCAGCATACCATCTTCAGTTGCATTCACCCTGAGCTCTGCTGACGTTTGAATTATCTGCCAACCTCAAGTGGTTGCCAGTTAAGGCTAGATAGCTAACATCGGGCAGCCCAGCATGCTGGAAATCAGCCATTCTTAAGTTCTTTCCACAAACCGGCAAGTACCATGGCCCTTGAGGCTGACACAACACTGGCACCACTTGATACCACCAGTGTTATGCTATTGGTTTATTAACCTTGTTCGAAGCTGGAGCCAACCATTACACAGAGATGACAAAGCGATTGTTCTGGACCAGACAAACATCGTGAAAGCTATTAATTCACAAAGAGATACAGTTCCAGACAAAAGTAGCGTGATTACAGTAATCCAACACTGGTCAGGAATCACCTTAAGATGCATGCGTCACATAGCCCCTTGCCTGAGCAGGCTATCAACGATAACGATAATATCAAATGTGTTTTCACTTGAGGAAATGAACAAGCCTGCATTTTTCTCGATTTATTTACAGAACAGCGAAGCTTCCCTCAGTTCTGAGTTGGGCTAACAACTCGGTAAATGAAAGGAAAGCACAGAGAAGTCTGTGGTCCATGGCTTAATAGTGATTACTTCTCGTTTAAAGATTCGAAAATAACTGCGCCACGACTGTTTTCTTTTTTTCAAATCCGGAATTATACATTCCAGTGTAATTGCACAAGTTTGAGGGCGCGTGTGCTTCCCGGGCTGGAGGGAATCCAGATGATCAATAGCTGGGAAAACTCTTTTGAAGCCGGAGCCGACGTGAGACCGAGCTAAAGTTTGACTCTGAAAATGAGATTGTTTGACCCTTCCTGGCCCTGCGCTGCGACGAGGGTTTAATAACGAATAACGACCCCCTCCCTCCCCCCGCTGTCTCCTCATCCCACACTTTTTCTCTCCAGTTCCCTTATGCTGTTGTAGTTCACGTTTGTTGTACAGAGCAAAGTCAATAAATGAACAAAAAAAAAAAAAAAATGGGGGAATTGGAAGGTACAGTGCAACCTGTTCAGCCACTGCGCCTTCCCACCTGCACCACATTATGACAGGGAGATAAGAAGGAAGGGTGAGACGAGGGGGGTGCAGGCGGAGGAAGAAAAAGTCTCACATTTCCTCGCAGAGCAGTGAAATTGAAGGGGAAAATAATACGAGGCGTGTCAAAATGCAATATCACCCCCGTTTACC